>VOQZ01000889.1:0-60818 GCA_008079305.1 Phytophthora palmivora
TGATTTAACGGCCGACTTCACTCCCGTGTGCTTGTGGTAGCTTCGCACACCTTGGAAATCGTCCGCGCCCAAGTGTGCCCCGACGTCATATTCTTCTTTGATTGAGATTTTGTCAGTAGCTTGACGCAGTGCTGTAACCCAACGTTTCTGAGCTTCGAGTGAGCGCGTGAATACTGTGCGTTTTTCACGAGCACTACCAGGCTCTGGCACAATGTCGATCCCATAGTAGCGCACACCCTTTTCAACGATTTCATTCTGAGAGGTTGTACATCCACATAGCAATCGCTCAAGAATGTCACTCCTCGAGGTGCGGTATCGTCGGGTGAGCTGTAAAACAAATTGGTCAAACACTGGACACCTATTGAGGATCAGCAATTCCAGAACAAACTTACGCGTAATAGTACAGGAAGTTGCCTTGTAGAACGTAGTAGCGCTTGATCATCTTGCGTAAACGCAGACCTCGTTTCCAGAGATCTCCAGAGACACTGCTTGAATCTTCTACCATTATTGCGCCTGGTAGGTTTCATCAGCGCTTGTGAAGGTGTGGGGCTTCCACCGGAACTAGTGAAACGACCACCTCTGACATGGATGTCCCTGCAATCAGTTGGCAGCGAGAGCAAGCGATCTACTTCAACGAGTGCTATCTGAATTTTGGAGTTCACACTGTCAAAACTGCAAGCATGTTTGGCTTCCTGGAGTAGATTGCGAACTTTTTCCAGCTCTTTGCGGCAATCCGTCCGTCGAGGGAATTGCATTGGCCTTCTTCGCAGCGAGACGACTGAAATTCGAGCCAAGTCAAAGTCAGTTGAGCAGACAAATCGAGTTCTTATCAAACGTACTTGACATGAAGGTTAGCACCAAAAGAGTTGCGCTTTTTGCGTAGTCCGCCATGATCCATAGTACAGGGACTTCCAGGCTGCAAATTGGATCTGTCATCACAAATAATTGTTAAACTTTACTCATCTTCTTGTTGCCAACAACGAATACCCTTCTACTGGTGTGACAGGGGCAACATTGCTAACAAGAGGACTAAGGTTATCATCTCGCGTTGCTTGGTCTTCCACAGGTAGGACACTCATCAAGAACTGCAAGAAAGAAAATCAAATAGCGTAAGTTCTGCTTCATGATCAGCATTGAACATTGGTGGAGCTTACGTTGGTGACGCGGGTGTGTTCTCACACCAGTGACAGAATTGTTCAAAGCTGAGGCGTGTACTGGGTGGACTGGGGTTGGGAAAGCCAAGTCCACAAGAGCCTCAATTTCTTCCATCTACATGAACAAGGTTAGATGTGATGAACGTTCAGTAGATCCGAGTGAGCCTACAATTTTGCCTGGGGAAGGCATTTCTGGGGAATTGTTGGCCTCATCTTGTCCTGTCTTCGGTTTGATAAGCTCTAAAGCTGACTCTGGAAATTGGTGTGCAACATTGTCAATAGCTCATGGCGCGAAATGGACCCGGTCCTAGACATCACAAGCATAGAGGCTCACCGTTAGAAAATGTCCGCAACTATGTGTCAACTATCACTAAAGACGTACTCGCTGAGGTCGTAGAGATCGAAAACAAACTTGAGCTTCTCTTTTCGTGAACCTCGAAAGAGAATCGCTAGACCGTAGACAAACTCATTGTAGTGAATGGAACCAGAGCCGTCCTTGTCGATCACTTCGAACAATCGTTCACCCAGCAGTCCACGCATCGGAAAACACTTGAGAAAGGTCTCCTTGTCGACACTGATGCCATCTTTGCCGTTAGCCAAACCCTTAAAAGTCTCGCGTAACAATTGTATCTCTTCTTCACCAAAACGCTTCATGGCTTCGCGTTCCTCCGACGACATTCGACGACCTGGAAATTCGCGCGACAACGATGAATTACCCATTGTACAATGTATTGAAAACTTGGTCCAGCGAAGTCTGTAGCAGGATGGGAAATGAATAACGTTGAGAGTGTGACCAACAATAGCGTGGTCAGTTTTGCAGATAGGTCTCTTGCATGTACATCTATCAACATCAAAATACTTATGTTTCAGTACATTTTCGAGGTGATATATTGTCTGCTTTCACTCATTTAGGTGACGTTTTGGAGATGAGGTTACCTTCTACACGAAAAAGGTGTGAATGAAATGCATGCAGGGGATTGATGGCGTAATAGGCGTTGACAACTCGTTTCAGCAGATTATTGTGCAATACATGTATGAACGACTTGCGCTACTTAATACTTAGTAGTAGATAAGAAAGTGGATGATAGTTTGTTTCGGAGCATGAGAATTTATGAGCGAGAAAAAGTCACGACCGTTTAATTCCCTGGCTTTATTCGTTCGCACGAAACATGGATACAACGTTGATAGGAGAAAGTTTTACTAAGGTATTATACAACTTTGGGGTTCTTGAAAGTGGAAAGCAAAGACGTTAGTGTTGCCCGGTGTCAGTTGCGTAGAACAGGTAACGAAAGATGAACCGTTATCGGAAGCTGAAAAACTATGCTCCATTGCGATACTACTCAAATTTTAACTAGAAACGCAAGATGAAGAGAGCTGCTCATGAGCAATAGTGAAGTCCTTCGTCGTGTATGACCTACAGATAATCCATTGACATAGGGTTCATCGAACCATTTTCCGGCAATGGCTCGGTCTGAGCGTTGTCAGTGGTCTCGCTTTGAGGGGACAACTCGACCTGAGTGTCGTCGGTGGCCTCGTTTTGAGGCGACAACTTGGACTCAACGTCGTTGTTGATCTTTTTTTCAGGCGACAATTCGACCCCAGTGTCGTTGTTGGTCTTTTTTTCAGTGACAATTCAGCCTGCGCATCGAATCCGGGCATTATGGGAGCGATAAGCTCGTCTTCCTCTTGCTTTTTTTCTTCGATATCCATCCCCACACTGGTCGTGGGATCAGGTGTCGCTGGTGGTTGCGGTGGTGTTTCTTCGCATTCGTGCTTTGGTGAGACTTCAGCAGCTTTGCCATCGCTTATCGACGGTTTATTTCTTCCTTTCTTGGGTGTGGTCTCCGCAAGAAAAAGAGAGCGCGTCATGTTTCTCGTCAGTCGCGTCCGTGGGTCAATTACATTGCGGAGAACACTGAGGTCACCGTGGTGCCAGAGTTTCACACGAGCCCGGTCGATCACTGCATCAGGGTGAAGAAATGTTGCCTCGTTCTGGAAGCTTTCGCATTCTTCAATCTTGCCTTCCAGTTGTTTCTTGAGGCTACCGACTTCATCCCGCAGCTCGCTAATCTCCTTTCGCAAATTCGTGTCGCTCTCCATCCATACGGAATGAAGCTCGTTGATCTTCTCCGAGACAACTGGAGGAGACTCGATTTCGTTCGCTCTGCGTTTGCGTTCTCTGCGCTCCATCTTAACTGAGAAAATGAGAACTAACGAAGAAGTTGAAAAGTGAGGTAAATTGACACTTTTCGTAAAAGCTCAAACTCACTGTTCCGTCCCAACTACCTGTCTCCCTAGTCACCCATCGGTTGATTGATGGAGTTAGTTCCAGACCATTTCCAGTTCACTCGGTTTGTACTCTCTAAAGGTCAAGTTCAACCTCCCCGAACGCATACGCAGCCACGTCGGTTGGGTTCCGTTATAAACCCTCGTCAGCGCATGCACCACTTTCCTCGCCGGACCACCAAAGACCAGTGCGTCACCAGATTCTAGACGGACGATCGGCACCGCCTCATGAGGTTCCGGGTAGTGGTCAATGTACGCGAACTCAGCTGCACATCCAATCGAAAATGAAATGACTGGTGATCCCATACTCATCGCTTCGTCACTCTCATCTTTGTCAATGTGCATGCCATTCCGTCCTGCTTTCTTGTAAAAATTGACAACACAAATGTCAGGCGTCATCTTGGTGCACGTTCCCATCACTTGCGGGTCGATCTGCTTCGCTGCGTCCAAACTCCGTTGCGCGTACAACTTCCAGCTATCCGGTAGTACAGGAACTGGAGCGTCGTCGTAATTGCTTCGTTGGTCTTCGTACTTTTCAGAGTTGACATTCCAGTGTCTCCCAAGACACATCTGGTGCAGTCGACACTTGGCCCCACTAGCGTACGTGGGCTTGTAGAAGCCCCCTTCTTCCAGTCCCATCCGTCTCGAATCATCCACAAGTTCCTGCTGCTCTTGTAAGAAACCCCTTGAGAAGGACTAAACCAGGCAGCAAAGCGCCAGTGACAGCGCTACCACGAGGTAAATCTTGAGCATTGATTTCTGGAGCTTTCACTGGGTCATTTTCAGCGGTGAAAGGTGCATTTGAATTGCAAGCGACAGTAGAATCAACCGGTCGTGGTGGTGCATTGAGAAACAGGTCCAGTTCATGTTCATCCGCTGCATGCTGCAGTCGTTTGGCCTCGATTCGATCGGCTTTGGAGCTCTTCATCGCTATACCACGGTACATAAATGTACACAAATGTGATGTAAAGGTTGTGTACGATCGCCATTGTGTGATAAGATGTCGGGAGTGGATAAAGTGATGCTGCACGTGAGGGCGTATGGGCAACAGGGCGTGGAGTTTGCACTATCTGGACCGAAATCCTACGAGAAGAGAGGGTCGGCTACTTGGTGGTTGATTGGTGTGTTGCTAGTGAGCTCTGGTGCCGTGTTATCGACATTTGAATGGGGTGTATCATCTCCATTTCGACCACTTTTGGGTCTGATGGTGGCTGCCTTGGCTGTTTGGATCTTCCAAGCCACTGGAAACGTCATAGTCGAAGGTTTGTTTATTGTGCAGTGATTGTTTCTATTGATTGATTGTGATTGAGTCGCTGATGCCTTGGACAGAGGCGATGTTGGTTGTACCAGCGCTTGGAGTGAAGCTGAGCAAGAAACGACGCAGTGGAGCAGTGAACAGCAAGGTGAGGCTGGAGATTAGAGACAACGTGTTACTGCTTGCTCACTGTGCGTGGTAGTTTGTGGATTTGGACAAAATTTGTGGCGTGGCGGTGAACGAAGCGATCACGTTCTCTAATGTCGTCTACTCGCTGGTTCTTATGGTTGAAGGACAGAGTGATATGGTGCTACCATTCGAGGTGAGTCCAAGGCTTAGTGATGCAGGGTGGTGTGTGGACATTGAGCTGATTTGGTAACGGTATCTATTCCGACAGACATTCAGGCCACGGGTGGCAGTGTTGCAGGACATTTATCAGGAGACGAAGGCGCTGCTTTTCCCTAACGGTAGCGACCGGAAGATGCGCCTTCCTGATGATGTTGCACCTAGACCGTGTTGACTCGTACCACATATTTCTTGTTGTCCAACATAGTTTGATTGCTGCTACTGCTTCGTTTGTTTTAGTTTTTAGCCTGTCGGGTATGCTGAGTAACCTTCTCCTACCTACAACAGACGGTTGCGAATGTCTTCAAGTTTCTTCAGCACCTCAGCCGGTGTTCGGTCGAGGTCCTCAGCCACACTAGCCTGTTTTTCCACACTTAGAGAGCTAAACTGCTCGCACAGATCGCCATCGGTTACATTCTTCACGGGAATGTAGTACGATCGGTACGATAGGTGATCACGACCACATAGAGGGGGCTGTTCCTGACGCATGTACATCTCCAAATGAGTGTAAAAGTCCACATCTTCGCGCGAGGCAAACGGGATGAGGGCACCAATGCGGCCCATGATAGTTGCGTAGATAATTGCTTCGATTCCTCCAGGAACTAAGCTTGTACGCACCATGCTGGTAACCACATCACCGACGTGGAACTGCGCTACCTGCTCTAGTTTGTTAGGCGCACCGTTAAGAAGACCTGAATCCCACAGAATACGGTTACCGGTAGGGTTGTCAATCTCATCAGAGACTTCGGAAGGAAGTCGAGAGACAAATATGTTGCCAAACTTGTCTGCTCCACACAACGTGTCGTAATCCAGCAAGACGCTACTAGTGATGAAGCGCGGTACACAATCATCAGCGAAGATCACCAGTTGGTTCTCATCCTTCTTATACTTCACAAAATGGAAAGATTCATGCATGTCTGATGCATAAATCCGATCTCCAGCAGCCTTTAGCTCGACCAAAATTGACGGGAAATTGCGGTTCTCACATTTGCGTAACATCTTCTTCTTTCCCAAATCGTAAATACGGAGTGTTCGGCCCACGGAGACAAGCAGTCGTCCTTGGAACTCGCACATGGCATGTGGGATATCGTCGATCTCGGTCGTGTGAACAAGCACCAGCTGCATTCCTTCAACAACACGGTAGACGCGAAGGTAACCACCTGCCGGTGCCTTCTGAGGGTGCAACTGCATTTTTTTCACAGTACCCACGACAACAAATGCTTCACCACCACGGTCATGGAACACACAAGTAGCAATACTTCGGGCACGTTCATCCACTTCTAATTCTTCGCAAACCACAGTCTGACACGACGCTGGGTCAACGATTCGCACACAAGACGCCCACTTGTCCTTTTCAGCAGGAAGGGGGCCACGAGGAAACAGCAACGCATCGTTAATCTCGTCCTCGGCTTCATCCTCCAGGTCGGTAGCACTTCGAATATCAGGAATCTGGAGACCATGCTGTCTCTTGTATGCAGCGCCGTATTCGTTGTGATCACTTTCAATAACCACAAGACGTCGTGATGGGGCATGAACCACTGCCTTGCGAGGGGTGTAACGCAGATTGCACTTTTGCTGGTTGAATGCGTCACCGAGCTGGTCCACTGTCAGAATCTTCATTCCTTCGTTGGTCAGTGCAACAATACCACCGGGGCACTGCTCAGAATTGAAAGAGCTCGCGTAAGAAAGCAACTCGCAGGACAAAGGAGTGAGATGTCTCCTTGTCTGATGGAAGTAGGAGATCCATGCACGACTAGAAAGTGCAAGGATTGAGCGCTTTCCTTCGACTGCCACTCGGAACAACTTCACCGGATTTGTTCCTAGGAAACGTGATCGAGAATCCGTCAAAGTAGCTGTGATCGGGTCAATCAAGGATTGCTGCAGCACACCGTTATCCAAGCCAATGCTCAAGAATAACGCTTGAGACGAGTGTTCTGAGTCGGGTGTCGATGGTTCATTTTGCAACTGAGCAAGGCAAAGCGTGTGGGGATGTGACGTCAGTGCCAGCATCGACTTTTGGCGGAAGAGGTCGTTCGGGTCCAGTGACAGAATGCGGACTGTGTTATCCCAGCTGCCTACTGCCATAAACTGAAAACGCTGGCGACCTTCGGGGACCTCTCCCAAGTCCAAGCTGCAGACTTCAAAACCAAGGTCCAACTTACCCTTCTCCGCCAGCTCGCCTGACTGCCCCAATTCAAAGTAAATAATTTCGCCACCAGCAAGTGAGATCACAACATGACGAGAGTTTGCAGCACAGTGCTCGATCACCTTCTTACCAGGCGCCTTCCACTCTGTGACAGGCTGGAACTTCGGTACATGCCGGATTCCGTTGGTATGGATCTGTAACTTCGAGTCATCCTCGAGCAGTGCAACCAGTAAAGATCCATGGTCACGAAGGAATCCAGATTGAGCGACCTCCTCGACAGTCTCGCCCACTTCAAGCACCAGTGTTGCGTCTTCAAAACTCACCACAATGTACTTATCATACGGGTCCGAGTACGACTCCTTCAAGCACCACACCGCCTTGGCAACACCAGGCAGTGCACTAGCAGCCATCTCCGTAATGGGAAGGCCATGCCGCAACACACGCAGTGACGAGCGGTTGCTGTTACCACACAGCGCGTACATCTGTGGAGTCTGTTCGTTCGCCAAATCATCCACTAGCAACTGCGTAACAGGGCTCAAACTCGGTGACGAGCTCGCCAGTGCCAAGTTCGTTAACTTTCTCAACGGGAATGTTGAGAACTCTGTTGGATCCATCGCCAAGCTCGAGCACTTGGCCGTGTCATCACCTTCACCAATGCTCAAAAACTGGAATAAATAGTGGTTTGAGAACTCGGACGCACAGAAGAGCAGCCCTGTCTTGGTAATACACATGGATGACGCCACTGGCACAGTATCAAAGAACTGGATCTTGATCTCCTCCACTGCATTACCTGAATAATCGAGTGAGATCTTGTACAGATCTCCCAGTTCCGACTGTAGCAGCACAAAGAACAAATCTCTCTGCTTGTGCGTGGCTGCTGAGATAATCATAACATCCCTGTGTTCTCCTTCACGCCGTGGAATCGCACACGTAAGCTCTGGATGTCCCTCATTCTTGTACTGCACCGTGTTTTCTCCCAGCACCAAGACTCCACCTGGTCCGTCACCTCCTCCAGGCACTGCTACCAGCATATTGGCAGTTCGAATGACCTGTTCACTCCAGCGTCTCGTCACGTGATTCAGTCCAAGATCCAGTTCATAGTACACCAAAGTCTTCACAGCTTCTCTAGCAGCTTGGCCACTAGGATCAGCGTCTGCTTCAGCATAGTCCAGCTCTAAACAGGCGAAAATCGGGTTCTCAAAGCCCACATCGAGCCCCACAACGCCAAAATGGATGGCATTAGAGCGATGCGCCTCCAAAGGCGACGAGATTGTGAGTCTACTAGACGCGTCACGGTTCATGACGTACACCAGCTGCTGCTTCTCCACCGCGCCGACCATAATAGCGCGGCCTTTAGGGTCTGCAGCCAAGTATTGGCCCGGTGTGATGCGTCTGCAGCCTGTTTTCCCATACGTTTCGTTCTGTCGAGCCTCAAATTGGCTGCTAGTCGCGTTCACCTCCAGTACTACGATCTTGCCAGAGTCGGAGCCTACTACGAGGTAGTCTCGTTCTCCCCCAGTGAGACGGAAGGGCTGGAGAGCGCGTACTACCCCGAACACTTGCGTCGAAATGATCACTTCCAATCGCCCCGCTTCGTCCGGACGTAGCAGCTGCAGCACATCACCACGTGCCACGACGAACTCTTGAGCCTGTGGAGCTGAGAAGTTGCCGTAGACCGCCAAGTGCACGCCTGTAGGCGGCTGCAGCGTCAGGTTCAGGAGGTGCATCACGCCGTGATCCTTGGACTGGATGGCTCGAAGGGGGAAAGTGTGTGGTAATGATGTGGTGGACATGGAAATGGACGGATACGTGCGTACGAACAGAAACTTGGGATTATGCGTACATAATACTGGGATTTGCGTACATACATTTGGGATGCATCCGAGTTGTGCCTATTTTTATTAGCTGAAAACCCATTTTTAAAGGCTGAAATACTTAGTTTTAATGGTTGAAAACTTATTTTAAAGGTTGAAAAACCCTTCGAGTTAAGTCAAAGTATACTTAACTCGAAATGGTTTTAGTAATTAGGCTCCTAATCAAGAGTCCTCTTGTTTATAATTCTTTAATCTACGATATTTCTCAAGGAGGAGGCGCCTCCTGTCTCACACAGTTGGACGATCAACATTCTTCCACCACCACCACACTTGACTTCATCATCGGATTGGTGGACACTAACGCTGTCGTCAACTTCTTTGCGGCGAGCTAGAATGTAACGGGGTTACATGAAAGGGGTACCCCAGAAAGGGTACCGCCTTTAGAAGTAGATATACTTCTGCGAGTATTTGTTTTAATACTCTGATGGAGTGGTGTGGGCCACACTGTGGTGTGAGCCACACTACTGCCACGTAGGTTCGGTGGGTGCGGGCCAACCAATAACATTAAACCTACCTTTTATATGCATAATTAGGTTACAGTATAGTTAATTAGGAGTTTGTATTACAGGCCAAATGGACCTAATTAACTATAAATAAATCAGTCTAAAATCTACTCTAAACTGGCTATTAAGTCCCCTCAGACCAGGGACTAGTGATTTGCCGTTCACTTAGAGTTTGTATACTCTTAATAGCACGCTTCCTCTAAGCAAGGTGCTCGTGTGACCCCGGCACACTTGGTAGCACTTGTAGTCAATCCACGCCTACGCGGGTAGATTGACTACCTGAATCCTCTGTGGCTCCTACAAGGTAAGCCAGGATGGATAGAGGGGAGTTCCCTCATTTGACCGACTCTCAGTTTGAGTCGGTCCGGAAGATGGTGGCATCTTTGGAGGAGATGCCCTCCGAAGCTTGGCGGCTGCTACGCCGGCCGAGCAGGTCGAACGCATTGAGGCGTTCGACACGTACGAGAGAGGGCTTATCGCCCACGTACAGGGGCTGCAGACCCCCGTGGCTGAGATGAAGCCAGCCCAACCTAAGCCGTTGAGGCTTAAGGTTAATCCTTATGAGGGAAAGGAGGGGGAGAACCTCCACTTCTGGGTCAGAGAGGTAGAGCTCGCTATGAACGCGGCTCTAATCTCGACCGAGCGACTTCGAGTCGCTTTCGCCCTGTCCAACCTAGGAGGTCGGGCGAAGACCTGGGCGTACACGCGCGAAGCGACAACGCCGGGTTGTTTCACAACCTGGGCTCAGCTGTGTCAACAGCTTAGAGCCGCCTTCCTTCCGGCGAACTATGAGTATCGCCAGCGCTCGCGCTTCCTTGCCTGTAAACAAGGGAAGCGTGAGCTGCATGAGTACATCCAGGAGATGCGAGTACTCGCTGCATCTCTGGTAGGGAACCCCCTACCTGAACACATCAAAGTGACCGTGTTCATGGATGGCCTGAAGGTGGACCCATCCCGCACACAGTTGTTCCGCGTGCATGCGAACACTATGGAGGAAGCGATCCAGATCGCCCTCCAAGAGGAGTACAGCCACCGACAGGCTCGTACTCCTACGTCGGTGTGGCAAGGCCACAATGCGTCATCAGGCGCAGTGCAAGGAGCTCCAGCAGCTGGAGCTAGCACAGGGCCGGTACCCATGGAACTGGGTACGGCCGTACAGAGCTCCATCCGTTGCTACGGATGTGGGAAGCTCGGGCACATGCAACGTGCCTGCCCTGCGGGAGGGCAAAGGAAGTTCCCTTCCAAACCTAGGGGCTCGAGGGGCCCGTGGCAGAAGCCGCGACCCAAGGGCCAGGGGAACTGGGGTCACCAGTAGGGGCGGGGCGCCCTACTGGGGAAGATCTAAGTCCCCATGGTAGGAGTGCGGACGGCGCACGCCATGGAGGCTTAGCCCCTGAGAGCCTGGGTGCTCTCGAGACGAGAAAGAGCAGCGGCGGACTGCTCGTGGTACACGCGAGTGTACGGGGATATGGAGATCCCTTTAGAGTCCTGATTGACTCTGGGGCGTCGACGAACTTCTCTCGACGCCAGACGGTCGCGCGGAATGGCGACAAGTATGCCGATGCTTTGCGAGAAAGCAAAGGCAGGGGCCGGGTCTCGGTGAGACTGGCCGATGGTACGGTGGTTAACGTACCTGGGGTCCGTATGGACCTGGCTGTAAAGTTTGAGGACTTTGACAGCACGGAGTCGTTCCTTGTCCTAGACATGGACAAGTACGACTTGATCCTGGGCATGCCGTGGCTCGAAAAGCACGAGCCCTGGATCGATTGGTGCGGCAAAGCCATTGGGGCTAGCCGGCCCGCAGTCTCCGACAGAGCTTTGGTGAGTAATGTTCCCACCTCTGTCCGGGACTGGGGCGCCAGAGATGGTCGCCAAGGCGCTTATGCGCCCGAAGAAGTACTGGGAGTCACGGACTCCAGTGAAGATGTTGCGATGAGCGTCGCAACCGGTCGTGAGACCAAGGCTCATTGCCAAGCGTGTGGGATTGCCACGACGGCAAGTCCCAACGCTAAGTGTCGTCGCGCCGTATGGGCTTCGACTGTGGCAGTGCCGGACGGCACTGACCAGGCGGGTAACATAGGTCCGCAAGCAGCAGAGGCTGCTAAGGAGAGCGCTAAAGGCGTCTCCTGTGTGGGTAACATAGGTCCACAAGTGGGTAACATAGGTCCACAGGCGGGTAACGTAGTTCCGCAAGCGGGTAACATAGGTCCGCAAGCAGCTGAGGCTGCTGGGGAGGGCGCTGAGGGCGTCTCCGGTGTGGGTAACATAGTTCCACACGAGGTCGAAAAGACCGAGAAGAAGATCGAGAGCGCAGCAGGCGTCTCTAGCGTGGGTAACGTAGTTCCACGCGGGGTCAAGAAGACCAGTACGAGTGCGGAGGTGTCGTTGAGCACCTCCCGTGTGGATAACCAAGTACCACACTCGGAGTCTGAGACTCCACCGGCACGGCCGGTCGAAGAGCAATGCCATGTCTTCGACGGCGCGTCCGGTCGTCAAGTGAGGGCAGGTGCTGTCCATCTGGAGGCACTGCCAGAGGTGTCAGCACTGCTGAACCTCGAGGAATTGTCCATGAAGGACTTCCTGGCCGAGTTGAAGGCCGGAGAGATTGTGGAGATGGTGCTCCTGAAGCCGAAGACCTCTCCTGAAGATTTGAACTCTTCCTCCGTAATGGACGAGGACGTCCTGGAGGGGTTCACGAAGCAGCGCGCAACGCGCTTGGGTTCTGAAATTCTCAAGAACCCGGAGGATCCAGTGTATCCTCTTGTGAAAGAGTACTCGGATGTGGTGTCGAAGCACCCACCATCCCAACTCCCGCCGGATCGGGGAGTTCGGCACGAGATTGACCTCGTGCCTGGCACAAAGTATTGTGTCACGAGGCAGTGGCCTCTACCTCGCGAGCAGTGCGAGGTCATAGATGCCTTCTTCGCCGAAAAGGCGAAGTCGGGCATGGTGCGGGAGTCGAAGTCCCCGCACTCGACGCCAACCTTCTGCGTTCGTAAACCGAACGGGAAGTGGCGTCTGGTTCATGTTTACAACAAGCTGAACAATGCGACGGTACCGGCACAGACGCCGATCCCTCGCAAGGATGTGTTGCTGAACAACATGTCGGGCTGTACGCTGTACAGCGCCCTGGATCTGGTAGACGGATACTACCAGATCCTGATGCGGGAGAGTGACATTCCTCTCACCGCAGTGAGCACCCCGAGCGGGATGCTCTGGGAGTGGCTAGTGATGCCACAGGGGCTATCAAATGCCCCAGCGACGTTCAATCGCTTGGTCACACAATTGTTTAGACCATTGCGTACGTTTGCTCAGACGTACTTCGACGATATATTCGTCCATAGCCGTGCCGAAGGCGGCCAGACGGCTATGGAGGTGCATTTGAAGCACCTCCGTCGAGTGTTTGAGGTCATGAGAGCTAACAAGCTCTATGCCAACATCGACAAGTGCGTCTTTGCAGCTGAGGAGATAAAAGTCCTCGGCTGCTTTGTCAGTAGGGTCGGCGTACGCGCCGATCCAGGGAAGGTCAAGGCCATAGCGGCTTGGCCAACCCCGAGGTCGCAGAAGGACCTCCGGAAGTGGTTGGGCTTAGCCAACTATCTTCATAAGTACAGCGCAGGGTACGCTGAACTAGCTCGACCCTTGTCGGATCTCTTAAAGAAGGATGCCGACTGGGTCTGGGAGCAACAGCACCAGGATGCTTTTGACAGCATCAAGGCGAGCTTACAGCAAGCGCCAGTCCTGGCCTTGCCGGACGAAAACAAGTCATTTAGCGTCGTCTGTGACGCTTCTGACTATGCAATAGGCTGTGCGCTGTTGCAGAAGGACGATGAAGGACACGAACGTGTCATCTCCTTCCAGTCCAGGCAGCTGAAGGCTGCCGAACGGAACTATCCCGTTCATGACAAGGAGCTACTTGCAATGAAGTACGCTCTTGTCAAATTTAGAGTTCATCTCTTGGGCACGAGGCCCTTTGTGATCTATACTGATCACGCGTCCTTGCGGACTGCCACCAACTCGCCGCATCTGTCGCAGCGGATGGCGAGGTGGCTGTCATTCTTCGCGGAATACAACTTCCGCGTTGAATACAAGCCGGGCAAGCTCAACGTGCTTGCCGATGCATTGTCGCGTCGACCTGACTATGAGCTAGCTCATGTCAGTCGGGTCACGACAGATCTATATGATCGGATACGCTTGGCGTATCAGGAGGACGAGAACTATACACCACTGGTGCAGTTCTTGTCCGATGGCAAGGACGCCAAAGTCGACAGGCTTTCGCCTCGACAGCGGGCGCAGCTCCATTGTTATGAGCTGGCCGAAGGGTTACTCCATTACCGAGTAGACCCTAGAGATCCTCCTCGGGTTGTCGTTCCAAACGACGAGGATCTGAAGTATGACATACTTCTAGAGGCGCACGATGCGCCGACAAGTGGCCATCTTGGCCGGGAGAAGACCTACCAAATGGTCTCTCAGACATTTTGGTGGCCCCGCATGTATAAGTGGGTGGCACACTATGTCAAGACATGTGAAACATGTCAGAGGGTGAAGCCTTCGGGCCACGCCTCGGCTCCACTGCAGAGCCTACCTGAACCAGCAGATTGCTGGAAGTCGATGAGTCTCGACTTCGTCTTCGGCCTGCCGGCCGATGACAAGGGCAACACCGGCATATTGGTGTTTGTCTGCCGTTTGAGCAAGATGGTACATCTTGCTCCGGTACGTGACAAGGTCACCGGGAAACAAGCTGCACAGCTGTTCCTAGATAGCGTGTTCCATGGTCTGCCAGAGACCATTGTCTCTGATCGAGACCCACGCTTCACAGGGGCGTTCTGGAACACCCTGTTCCAGCTACTGGGAACTAAGTTGACGATGTCAACTGCGGACCATCCGCAGACGGATGGTCAGACGGAGCGCGTCAACCGCGTGCTCGAAGATACTCTGCGCAGTATCTGTGCGGAAGCACCTCGATCCTGGTCGGATCAGCTTCCTATGGTTGAGTTCGCACTCAACAATGCGGTACACGCATCAACGGGGTTTACCCCGTTCTACCTGAATGGGTTACAACACCCCCAGGTGCCGCTAACCTTGCGGGGAGGCACTGTGGCCTCCATCGTAAGTGGGGGAGAGGCTCGGAAAGCCTTTTCCTCCCAGGTCTCAGAAATAGAGCCCGAGTCTTTAAAAAGACAATTGTCGTCGTTTATAGACGCCAGGCTGACGTTGATCAGCCGGGTTAGAGATGCGATGGCATCGGCCCAAGACAAACAGAAAGAGTACTCAGATAAGAACGGAAGAGGAAATTTAACTGTTTTTAAACAAGGTGAATTAGTACTTTTAGATACTAAAAATCTACCTATAAACTTGGTTAGCTCCGTAGGGAGCAACAAGTTGAAGCACCGCTTCATTGGACCCTTTGCGGTCCTGGCCAGACATGGCGCGGCGTATACCATTGACCTCCCAAAGTCAATGGCGACGCACCCGACGTTCTACGTGGGGCGTCTTAAGCGGTATCACGATCCGCTGGGTCTTCCTTCTCGGACGGAGGAAGACCAAGGTGAGAACTCACCTCCTCGAAACGAGGCTGAGTCCTCTGGACAACCGGAGTTGCCGGTGTCGAAGCCTGTGAATGATACACAGGCTGGTACCCACGCGAGTCACACGAAGGGTATGACGGTACCGAATGGGAAGAGCTTGGGTAGGAGCTATACCCATAAGCCGAGTGGTACGAATACCCCTGCGGCTCATAAGAGGGCATCCGACCATGCACCTCATGGCTTAGAACGTCTAAGCCTCGACGGAGCTCCTTCACGGCAGCAGCCGGAGCTCGGCGGTCAACACGCCCATGGAGCTCATGAGTCTCACGACCCAGAGCATCCACAGCTTGACGAAGGACCTCAAGGGCCCCCGGCTTGCTAGCCTGAGAGGCAGCCTGACCACCAGGTCCAAGCCCAAGGGCTATCTCGATCGCATAGACGCGATCTCGAAGCTGACGGACCTCGTCGCATAATAGGGACCCCACAGAGTCCCGACCCGAAGTTGAGGGTCCAGAAGGATACGGCTGAGAAGCATCCTCGTACTCAAACGCGTGCGAGAGCTCCTCCTGCCCTCCTTGATCGGAACGGCGAGCTCCACTACCATGTGGAGCGGGTCGTCCAAGAGCGGCGGCGCTCTGGGAAGCGCCAGCTGTTTCTGAAGTGGCGGGGTTACCCCTCGTCACAGAACTCGTGGGAGCCGGAAGACCGGCTCCGGGTTGACTGCCCGAAGGCTGCTGAGATTTGGGATCTGCAACAGCCGGGGCGTAAGTAGTCCGCGGCTTCTTAGCCGCCTTACGGTGTACGGTCTCTGGGTTGACGGAACCGTACCCGCGCTCATCTTGAGCGCTGGACTTAGACTGCTGTCTAAGTCCCTCCATGACGGAGTGGAGTTGACGCTTAGCGACTAGTTGGCAAACACAATACGAAGATCTCACTGGTCCAAGACATAGGACAGCAGGCGATCTCCTCGGAGTTCTTTTAACTCCTGAACTGTAAAGTTCTTCAGAGAAACCCATCTCCAGAACAGGTCTTCTGCCTGGGTCTGGGTTGTGGTGTTCTCGGGCTGTACCCAAGGGTAGCCCCACACGGGAAAGAGCCCACCACGGTCTTCGGATTTCTTTCGAAGACTAGTGAATTCCTTGAGAGGAATTCGGTGTGGTGCAAGTAGCACACACCTAGCGGCCTCAATGTCGTTGACAAAGAGAGGTTCGACTTGAACCAAGGCACGCTCATAGGCGCCACGCGAAGTGCGCCCATGGTTTAGACCACGAGGGGCCTTGAGGTGCTCCAAGAACATTGGAGACCCGGACCCCGCATCCGGTGGGTAGTATCCGCGAGGATACACCGGCGTGGGAGGCACATGAGTGCCTTGCAGTCGAGCAGCATGATAGCGCTCCTGCTGCTCATCGAGATCGTTGGAGATCTCTCGGGGCTCGGAGATAGCCCCCTCCTCTTCCTCCTCGTCTGAGGAGTCGAACAGAGATTTGAATCCCTTTGCGATTGAAGGCTCTGACGTAGGAGAGCCAGAGGCTGCGCGCTTCTTAGCAGCAGCAGCACCCTCAACAGCCCGTTTTGGAGACGCTGCTTTTGCAGCTTGGGCTCGAGCCTTACCTTCGGTCAAGGTAAGGTTCTTGGCAGGCGAGCTCGTCGAAGCTGCCTTTGCCTCTGATGACTCAGCATCATCAACAGGAGCGTCCTGCGAAGGAGCATCCTGTGTAGGAGCATCCTGTGAGGATGCATCCTGAGAAGAAGGTGGATCCTTAGCGGATCCAGGAGAGTCCCCGCCGGACTCTGATCCCGTGATAATAGGAATGTGAAATTCTGGGGACTCAGATCCGGGACTGTGGTCCCGATAGGCGAACCGAGGGTTCGGCCTATCGTCGGGTGACAGGGAGCGCGAGCGACTGCGTCGCGAACTCCCTTCTTGGCTGGCAGCAGCAGCGGTACGCTTGCTGCCTGCGTCGGAAGCCGCCTTGCGGACTTCCTTGCGCGGAGCGGCCTTGTCTTTCGACTTGGCCTTTGCAGTCTTCGACCTCGTGGTCTTAGACTTGGAAGGCGCCGAAGCGCCGCGGGTGCTTGCCTTCTTAGGCATCTTGAAGGAGGTTGACGTGGAAACCTCGGGGTGTCTTGCGCGCTTGAAAAGGCTGAATGAAAGCCTTAAGCCACAACCGTGGCTCGTCGATGGGTGTCGACAAAGGACAGGAAAGGGAGCGGAGCTCTCTTCCTAGCTCCTCATTGGTTGGGGGTGTTTCCAACCTAAGTGGGGGAGGATGTAACGGGGTTACATGAAAGGGGTACCCCAGAAAGGGTACCGCCTTTAGAAGTAGATATACTTCTGCGAGTATTTGTTTTAATACTCTGATGGAGTGGTGTGGGCCACACTGTGGTGTGAGCCACACTACTGCCACGTAGGTTCGGTGGGTGCGGGCCAACCAATAACATTAAACCTACCTTTTATATGCATAATTAGGATAAAGTATAGTTAATTAGTAATTTGTATTACAGGCCAAATGAACCTAATTAACTATAAATAAATCAGTCTAAAATCTACTCTAAACTGGCTATTAAGTCCCCTAAGACCAGGGGCTAGTGAACTACCGTTCACTTAGAGTTTGTATACTCTTAATAGCACGCTTCCTCTAAGCAAGGTGCTCGTGTGACCCCGTCACATAGAACGAGGGAGCCGAAAATGCAAATTTATCACTAATGACGGATTTTTCAGAGATTGCCGGATTTCGGCTCGATTTGGAGAGGGTCATGTCGGTAGACAGGCAATTTGACTTGGTTTTTGTGAACCTCTCATCGGTCATATCACCCAATAGAGTAGCAAGATTTGATGATCAGCCTCTCATTTATAATATCTCACATGCCCTATTCTATCAGTCATGATTAGGTCTGTCGCAATGAACTCTCGGTAGATGGTGGGGTGCGCTTGCTGGAGATTGATGAAGACGCGCACCATTACTTCATGCTGAGCAGCTCGAATTATAGCGTTTCATATGAATTAACGTACATGCAAATATCCAATGGGCAAGTAGCCGCGTCGATGTAGTTCACAATTGCCAGGAGTGCGTCAGGTTCGTGGGGAAGTCTTGGGCAGAACAGCACTTTCATACCCACCTCGACATTCCTTTCTTCAGCAACGTAGTTAATGCGAGCGACAGGGATCCGGTTTGGTCGGCCTTGAGGACGGGGTTGGACGGCATGCCGACCGCTGTAAATACGGCGAGTCATGTCGCTGCTGATGCCGGAGTGATGTCCTACAGCAGTGAAGTTTGCTCGTACACCACCATAGACTCTGTCGATGTGGTGCAAAATTCGGAGTCGTGATGTCACGAGAGTGAAGCGTGTACAGTGGTCGTCCATTTCAGAAATGTAGATAAAGCGCCTTGATTAGCTTGCATGTTGAAGAACCTAATGAGCGCTTAGTGACCCGAGTAGTAATGCGTAACGATCAACCGTTTTGTCCTTGATGGACGACTTGATGTGCTGGATGTGCGGATGGCTGCACCTTGTCGTGGTCAATATCAAGAGCTTCTTCGAGCTGAAGATCAGCAGCGGTGGGTTTTTGCATGCCCGAAATAATGCTGTCGGGCCGGCAGAGTTTTCACTTAAGTGCGATTCTTTGACTTGACTTTTGTAAATAACTGCCAAAATAGGTGCCAAATGCTGTCGGATAGTACCGATGCGACCCTGTGAAGTACGATTGATCCATTATTAAATAATTGACTGTTTTATTTCGTGTTTTATTTCGTATTTTATTCCGCTTCAATCAAGGCACTTGATATTTGGCCCGATTGGTGTGGAAGAGACGGGTTAATCGTGCCCGATGAGACTCGACTAGTGCACGACAGTGCCCGACCCAAAATATGGTCAGTTTGGAGTCAGTTTAGCAATCATGTGAAACGCAGCTGCACTATACGTATATTCGGATACCAAAGACTTGTGCGTTGCCGTCTTCACCGTCTACCACGTCGGGGTTTGGAGGTATTAAATGCCTATGAGATCAAAATCAACCCAAAGAGTTTAATGTCAGGGAGGTCAAAATCAACCCAAAGAGTTTAATGTCAGCAAAATCAAGATCAACTTGTTCAAAGCGTTAAGTGAAGGCGATACTTGCGGTTGCAGTCCCAGGGCCTGGCCTGCGTAGACAAAACACTTCTGACCTCAAAAGGCTTCGGTGCAGGTGCATCTACATTTGTAGTTTCGTTTGCAATCGCCGCCCGAACCGTAGAAATTAGCCATCTCTTGTTCAACAGGTGAGTCGGAATAACTGTCTCCAAGTCCAACGCATTACGAAGGAAGAACACGTGTCGGCATGGTAGCAATCTCGTGCACATGAATAAGCACGAGCATTTCCAATCACGCTTCGTAACCGAATATTCTGCGTTCAACTCATCCAACGCGGCATCATCTGTGGACGTACTCTTGATAAAGTACACGTCAGGACACCCCTCGTAAAACGTGTATGACGCAGGACCGATCGCATACGAATACTGCTTAAAAATAAGCTCACAAGCATGTTCGCTAACAATATTCGCTACCAAAGTCATTTCACGGTCATAGTCCGGATGCTGGATATTCACATTCTTGAACACCTCGGCAACGAACAATTTTTCTTGTAGACTCTGACAGTACATGATCGAAGCTATGCATTCGTCGACCCCCATAAAGGAATCCACCCACTCTTTTAGCTGCTTCCACGATGCTTCCAGACGGTTGTTGGTGTAATTGCCGAGTGTTACCGTATTTTGACGCTTGTGTGCACACCATAACTCTCGACAATTATCCCAATTCTTGCGAAAATATACCACAAATGGATGTTCTTCAATTGATACGTGTGTTCCCTCCATTGCATTCCCGACTGGGCCCGATTCGCGACCGACTGCACCCGATTCACTGTCTGAGTCAGATTCAGCACCAACTGCACCCGATCCATCTCCTGCTGTGTCCGTCACCGTATCAGCAGAAGGAGCAACCGAATATCCAATGAACGCGAGATGAACCATGTACGCGAAATGCTTATCATACTCGGCTTCAGTTTTGGCATAAACGAGCAAACTAATTACGCCCCCGAGCTGCTCTTTTTGAGCCTTCGAAAAACCATAGTCTGAGGAAGCAATTTCTTCACGTAGATACTTCAAAACATGGAATTGGCAGAGTAGAACGGTGACTCCTGGAAAAGCTGCTTTGAGAACCGAAAGTTCAGTGAAGTCCTTGTCCACGAGGACGCATTGAAGTCGTGACCATGCCGGATTGTTTGTCTTGAACTCCTCAATCGCAGTCAGCAATGTTTCATAGCGTTCATTATGTAGCAGCGCGTGCTGAACAAACTGGCCTTTGCCAAAAGTGTCATGGGCCATAAACGAGAAAACCTTGTAATTAGACCGGTTCGTCCCGTGTGTAGCATCGATCAACAAAACCTCAGGAAATTGTTCAAACATATCTCTCATGTGCTTTGTCTGTAACGTGATACACGTCGCCACTCTCTAATAGCACACGAAACGACGGTTATACATTTAAAGGCAGTGAGCTACAGCAACTTTCCTTTTACCTTGTTGCCGACGTCGTCCAGAAAAATTCGTCCAACGTTTCCACTCTGGGCTCCAAATTCCTTCATCCACTTTTTCAGGCGTTTGTCACTGGAAGAAGGTCCATCTCTTTGGGCACGAGCTTTTAATTTAAGCACAAGATTCTGAACGTCTTTCGGTGTGGGGTTGCTGTCGGTGTTCTCCAAAATGTGCCGGATAATACCAGTCTTCTTGACACCAGTCTTTTGAAGCGTATCGACTGTTCGAAGAGTGGTTTCGTTAAGATTGAGTCGGTTAGCCGGATGAGACTTGTAAGACACGCTATCGAGATGATGGTTGTGCTCCATTTGACAGCGGGTAATCCGAACAGCTAATGTCCTCTTCTTGGGGTCCACCACCTGGACACACGCATTTATCTGTACAGTCAAGTACATACAGCACTCGTTAGGCTCAACATACCCGACCACACCAGATCATGCCCGACCGGGCCCGACCTATTCACACTGAACATGTAAGTACCTGCGCTTTACAACCCTTGCGCCGGGTCTCCTGCCTCGGTCTTTTACCCGTAGTTTGAGACTTGTACTTTCCCCAGTGCGTGCAAACAAAAGTTCTGGAATATTGCACCCACAAAGCCGGGATCTTCTCTGCATTTGACTGTGTTTTGTCGATTCGAGCATTGCGCTCTGCTACCGTCGTGTTCGTGCGCGCCCGAAAAACCTACAGCATGTAAAGAAACAAATGTGAATAAAGTAAGTAAGAAGGCGTTCGACGAAACGGAGGCAAGTTCACCTGGAGGGTTTGAGCTTGGTAGGCAGCCATAAATTCATCAAAGGCTTCCCAAGAGGCAAATTCCCCAGTGTTTGGCGGAAGGGCCAAAATACGTAGCGAGCCACCACCCTCACTGGTGCTACTGGTAGAGTCAGGAATATCAGATACACTCAAGGCCTCCGAAACCTCACCATCCCCGTCGGACTCGCTGCCCTCGCTAGCGACTACCTCATACGCAGCAGGTCGTTTCTGCGCCGTACGCACGGCGCGCACGCGGGGATCCATTTGCCCTTACTGTGCGCGCTTTCCTTCTCTCTCCCCCCGTTTGTTTGTTTGGAATTTTGTGGCTGACAGTCAACGGTAGACAGCCAACGGTATACATGTGTACACTTTACGGATAGAGGGAAGCGTGCTGCGCATCGGAAAGGATGCAATGATTTGTAGTGGAAGGATAACTCAATCGGGCTATATAGCCACTTTCTTCAATTGTATTTCTGTAGTAAACAGTTGTGCTCAACCAGGACTAATTCATTTTCCTTTCCTAAATTTGTGTGGCCACACCAATATTGGCGTATATTGTGTGGCATTTACGTACATTTCGTGTCGTGGTTTCACGATGATGAGCGAGATGGACGTTCCGCCGACGTCTCGCTTGCGTCGGCGCAGCTACTTCGAGGGCATGGAGAGTGAGGGTGCGAGCACCGAGAGTATCACTCTCAACGAGAGCGACTTGGCGTCCGCAGCGTCGGTCTCCGCGTCCTTGAGCGACGGTGAAAGCTACGCGGGTAATTCTCCGCTAAAACCAGGCAAAGTGAGTCCCGCTAAGCAAAACGGAGCTAAAACGTCGTCAGAAGACCAAGATTTACTTCGTTCTAACAATAACCGAACACAGCGCATGCTTAAGTTGCTCCAAGATATGTGGAGGCGACTATCGACATGGCTACAGTTGCTGTATGTTGCATGGGCTGCAAAGTTCCCTGATGCAGCGTCCAAGGTGGAGGAATGGAGACAGAAGAGTTCGTGGCTGTTCAAGGGACCTAAAGACTGGATCAAGAGGTGGAAAGGGGATCCTACAGCTCCAGTCAAATACTGGGTCTATCCTACTCAGTGGCTCACTTACGCCTCAATCAGTCTCGTCCTCATGCAGATTATCATCTACTGGAAGTTCCAGACTGTGTCACTCGATCTACGGGTCCATGAGTGTGTGTTCAGAGAGAGACTACTAGCATCAGCCAATCTGATGCAGCCTAGTACAGGTCCAAGCATTCATATGCAACCTGCTGCAGCAGCGTTGAGGTTTTTGGAACGTCGCTTCGAGCAGCAATACAGTCCAGGAGCTAGACAACCAGGGCAAGCGAGATTACCATGGACCTGTCTAGCAGTCATTCCTACGGGTAGTGACAGTGCTATGGCTCAAGCGACAGAGTTGGCGTTCTTATGGCCACGAAGTCAAGTGGTGGCTGCTAATGCACACTCGAAGATTGCGAGCAGAGTTCATGTGGCAGTGGGAGAGAAACCTCTAGATAGAGGGATAGAGACACAGGTTTCAGGCGCAGGTGTGTTTGCGGCGATTTTCCCGTTGAGTGCCATGCGAACGGCACTGTTTGCACCGAGATTTCCAGACTTGGTCTTGGTCAAGACGGAGTTTGCTCTGCGTCAGTTACTGAAGTTCCGTCAGGAGCGTCAGGAAGAACGCGATCACAGAGGACGGACAGGTTTCAACACGGTGAACGCTCTGGGACGGACTTCACCCATTGAATTAGGCACCTCTGATCTCGCAACGAGTAATTTCGGCATCTACTTGCTGAAAACAACAGTACCGGATATCTATGATCGTCACATTCGAAAGAAATGGGACGAGTTTCTACACGTTGTGGTGGTGGATGACACCGACAAGAAAGAGCAGTTCACGGAGGAGTTGCTTACGACATGGGTGGCACATCCAAATTGGCCCATGCTTCATGTGCGCTTTCAACGATCTTTGGCTCTCTGTGGCTCGTTCCAGCGCATTCTGAGCAGTATGCTTAAAGATTACGAAGCTGATGCGGAAGCAGCGGAAGCAGCAGAAGCCGCTGGTGACCCTGATCGAGCTGCTGAAGCCTGGCTGGAGGGTCTGGATAGCCCTAAGAAGCAAGCTAAAAGACCGGCTAAGCGTCAGCTCAACATTGACCTGGTGTGTGAAGAAGAATCTAACTCACTACAGGAAATTGCGAGGCTCAAAAACACTATTGGTATGCACCTATTCCCAGTACCACCTGAAGTGGAAAAATATGAGGATACTGTGCTGGAGAGTGGGGCAGTTGGGGCCATCACAGTTACCTACAACACGCCAATTATGCAGGAATGGGTGCCTGATAGCTGTGGTCTACGTGTCGGTTCGTTTGATTTTGATGGACCTCCGAATACGGGAGCTGCGGGTGAAGATCCAGAGACAGACAAAGGAGCTGGTATGAACAACGAAAATGAAGTGGGTGGCGAGCAGGATCCGACAGGTAGTACCGCTTTGGTGAAGCTGCCCTCGGTACATGTCACTTCCAGTGAGATCGAACAGGCAATTGAACAGTTGCTCAAGCTGGACAGAGTAAGCCGTGTGGCAGCGGGACGAGCTGCTCGTATCCACTACCTTCGCATGCGAACTCACTACCTTTCAGCCGTAGCGGCCTTAGATGCTGCAGTTTGTGAAGGAGACAGCGATGATATGGGTGAAACCCAAAGCGAAATTGGACAGCATAGACGCAGGAAGGTCGAAGTCGAAACGCTGCGAGCGTTCTTGTACTAAAGGGATTGACAAGGTAATTCATTTTCGTGCTCCATGCTCTCAAACTGGAACAACTGCAGACTGCTTGATATGCAGTTGATCGAACTATTTTATGAGGAGCGGTCCTTACATCTAGCCGTGTTTGAGGATCATGATGTGCTCTTGTTACTAAGAGTTCATGCAATCATGCAGGTGAGACTGTCGACGTGAGTTGCTCGAGTTATTGTTGTACATGAAAGGTCGGACGCGATCCCTTAGAGCTCATTGAAACTATGGCGTCCAAGGATATTTGGACGTTGATCTCTACTGCAGAGGACCACACCAAGAAGCCACAGAAACCAGTAGACAATGCTGAAGGTGATGCAGTCGAGAAACCTGTCGTCGCTCCACTAGAAGAACGCGACACGTTCACACTGATTGTTGGTCCACGTGGATCAGGTAAAACCTCTCTCACGGCCAATTTCCGGAATTCGTCCAAAGCTGAGGAGATCAGACCAACAACTGCATTAGACTACGTATTCGTTCGCTTGCGGACTGCTGGACGACCTGCAGTCGCGCACATGTGGGAGTTGGCCAGCACCAAGTGTGTCAATGAAATGATCAAAGTGCCATTAGGACCTGAACGAATCCTGAATGGTGCGTTGGTGGTTGTACTGGATCTATCAGCACCTGGAGACGTTGTGCCAGCGCTAGTGAAGTGGTTAACTACGCTTTACACTGTTGTGCAAGAGGTTTTGAAGGCCAAAGAGAAGAACCCAGTCGAGAAATTTGCTGTGGATGCACTCAAACAAGAAGCTATGGCACGGTATGGCAATGGTCATCCGGACAAGGACGAAATTACACCACTGCCGATTCCTCTTCTGGTTATTGGCAACAAGTATGAAACCTTTCGAGATGAGGACTCAATCAAGCGCAAAGGGATCACCCAAGCTGTAAGGTATCTCTCTCACATGTACGGTGCTACCGTCTTGTTCACCAGTATGAAGGACAAGAATCTCATAACGCAGTTCCGTTCCATCATGAAAGGATTTGCCTTCCGCGCCATGGCTCGTGGCACCAGCAAAGAGGTGGATCCAGCCAAACCCTTGTTCGTACCTGCAGGAGCTGACCTTTTTGAGGATATTGGTATTCCGAAGAGCGCAGGCTGGCGGCAAGACCGATTCGGGAAAGATCAACACGACGAGAAAGCACGGCAGTGGATCAAGGTCGCTAGCGAATACTACCCGCCGTCCGCAAATGCAACTGAAGACTTGCTCACTCAAAAAGAACTTAGTGAGCAAGACGACAAAGACGGTGAGGAATCGCCAAACCAATTTCCCGAGCCGAACATCGATCGTGCACGCCAGCAGAAACGGTAAGCTAGTGCGCCATTGTGCTCTTCCTGCTCTGATTCTCATGTTTCGTGCTTCTTTACTTGCTGCTTAACAGAGAGGAACTGCGTCGATACCGCGATAATCGCCGGAAAGCGCAAGAACGCAAGTCCCGAGCGACATGACCATACAACAATGATAAGAGAAAACCTTTGCCTCACGTATCACCGCTATAAGGAATCAATAAAGAAGCAGTGGTGAGCGCAATACTCTGCAACTTATCAGTATCAAAACATGGCCACCACCAGTAACAGAAAGCAAACCGTAAAGTGTTCAATTACGGCATTCTTTCTTCTGCTTGATGTAGATCATTTCTACTCGACTTTAATCTGCGAGATGCCGTTCGCGTCAATCAACTAGCAACAATAGCAAATAAAGTCAGCAAGTCATCCACCCACTCAGCTCAAAGATCTCTTACCGTATAGCCCCATTGGCCATTGCGCACGAGGAAGCGCATGTCGAGCTCTGCACGGCACTTCTTGAGCACTTCCTTAGCCTCATCCAGCGTCATGTCGGGCTTCCACTCGCGGTCGAAGATGGATAGACAGAAGTGCGCGCCGTAGCCGTGCGCACCGAAGTTCACCTTGACCATGGAGCCCAGATAGTCGATCCAGTGCAGACTGGGCTCAGCCTTCTGCTCAGGGGTCGCGTCCACAGCGCCAATCAGCAGATTAACTTGGTATGGGGCCCGGCGAAGGAAGCGCGCCAGTTCACCACGCACATAGTTGGCAGTGGCTGGACCGTTGAGTGTCACGCCGTTGCGCAGCTCGTATAGCTTCATGTTCTTCTGGATGTATTCACCAAAGGCTAGACGGTCGCTCTGCGGCCCAGACGTCACCATCACCTTGTGGTCGTCCAGACTAATGGACTAATAATTGTTAAAACATGAGGAATGGTCGAGAGTGTTAGATAAAAGCAAGGTTTTTAGAGGGATAGAGAGCCAATTCAAGCGCAAGAGACCGCACCTTGTCTTCATCGTCCTTATACACCAAAATACTGCGCGCAACCTTGCAGTCAGCCGCCAGTAGCACGAAGTCTTTGCCTACGATGCCGAAGATCGAGTCCATTTCGTCGTATTCCCCTCTTTTTACGTTTGGATCTTGACCCCCTCGAGGATTTTCTCAACAATCAGCCAATCAGGAGGCTAGTATGAATATTATTGACAGTTCATTCGCTGTCATTAAGAAATAAATCAGCGATTGGTGGATAATCCGCTACGTTGAAGTGGTAATCTCCATTTACGTTGGTGCAACTCATTTGCCTTATCTAAAAGAACTTAATGTAAATAACGAGCAGCACAAAGAGCGCGACAGCGACGATGGGGCCGTATTGGCGGTAGATGGCCTGCATGCGCAGTTTCTTGGCGCCCCACTTGAGATCCTTTGACCTATCCGCCAGGTTCGACGAGATCCGCGATACATCTATAGCAGCAATTACACAGAGCAATGAGCGATTGAATTGGTCAACATCCCTACGTCATTGAAACTTACGTTCGACACGCTCGCCACGGTTGAGCACCTCCTGGATATTCTTGCGCATGATGTTGTGGATGTCAGCCAGGTCGTCGTTCAGGCGGTGCATGTTCTGCGAAGAGCTGGGGTCAGCATATTCCTTGCGCTTCTTCTGGATAAACTTATCTAATGTACACATACACAGCAGTGGTTAGAACCTCATTCTCAACAGAATTCTCATGCCGATCTCTCACCGAACTTGATGAAAGCATAGGGCCTCGCGACAGTCGTCACTACGTCACGCCAGTTGTTGCCACTGTCGCGTTCCAGCTCCTCCACAAAGCCAGCATGCACCTCCTCGAGATATAAGAAGGCCAGACGCTTCGGGAACCCTCGGTCCGCCAGCGTCAAGTAGCACACACCTTCCTGGATCAAATAGCTACACAAGAGATACCAGACATGACGTTAAAGCCTACAACATCAGCAACAAAGCTTCCATAACTGCCAACGCACTGGAACGTGTAGGCGCCGGACTCAATGCTGCACTTGGTAGGCGAGCGTTGGTCCAATCTCTTCATGATCTGCTTGGCCTGCTGTTTATATGTGTCCAAGTTCCCATTCGCGTCTCCAATCGACTCCATCGACGCAACCTACAGCGAGGAATAAGCAGTTAGGTCAGTAAAACGGTTATTAAGTGTGGATTGGGCTCTAAAATGCAGTTGATATGGAGCTAGTTGGACGGCAAAACTTCTAGGATACAAGACAGTAGTCGCTTACTACCAGGGGAGAGCCACGTACCAGTAACATGCCGTCCGAGACGCGCGCAACGAAGGTGATGATCGGCATGGTGGAGCTTACGTGCTTGTCTTCAATTGGCTTGTTGCGTGAAAAAATGTGGTGCACACAATGTCAAATGTGGTGCACATAATTTCAAAACGTCACGGACATCGACTATGACAGCGACTGGCCCGACGTACACGGCAGCGCAAGTGGATAACTGCGCATTCGCGGCCTGGTATCCAGCACTAAAGCGTGTATGTATTAAAGGAGAGGTGGTGCATTTACCAGCCCAGTTCATTTCTTTGCTGCTGGCGGATGGTGTGACGTTGCCGTCGACTCCAGTTGCGTCTGGGTTCGAAGATGAAGACGAGGAAGATGAGCCTAGCGCTCTTACAGACGAGCAATTAAGTATCATCGCGACAGTGAAAGAGCAGGTGGAGAAGATTCTCGAGGACTTTGGCGGCAAACTCTTCCCCAAGACCAATTGGAGTGCACCACGCGATGCTGCGTGGATGCTCGGCTCGCTCAAGTGCACAAGCTTCGAGGATGTGTTCTTGTTGTTGCAGGCTTCGGACTTTGTGGTGCACGATCTCACACAGCCGTACTATGGATGTGATAGTGAGAGTGAGAATGCGCCGTCTGAGAGCTATTTAGTGCTGAAAAAATGGTGCAACTTCCTGGACTCGATGCTGTTCCGGTGCTTCGTCGTCGGTCATCGACTTGTGGCAGTATCCCAGCGCAATTGTGACGAGTTCTACGAGTTCTTGCCGGACCAGCAGGATGATCTCTGTGAGTTGTTGTTTGACTTTTACAAAAAGAACTTTCGTAAGGCGGAAGGAGACTTCGTGTTCCCGGATCAAAACTACAGCTTTGATGTGTATGTGGACAAACGTCGACGTGTCTACCTCTTGGATATCAATGTATTTGGTGCTGTCACGGATACGTTGCTTTTCTCGTGGGAAGAACTGCTGGAACTACAAGCTGACACTCCAGCGACGCCCCAGAACACTGAAGACGAGGACTACGTCATCGATTTCCGAGTTGTCGAGTCGAAGAAGGGCATCCGAGCGAACCCATTGAGTGGGTATCGTGCCCCAACTGACCTGGTGGACCATCTTGCAGGAGGTGCTGGCTTTGACGCATTCATCGAACAGGTTAAACGCGACAACGCTGCTGGTGGTCAGAGTGATGAAAGTAGTGACGAAGAAAGCTAGAGGACGGTAAGTGCAGCACTTGCCTAAGGCAGTCACATGTTTGTATAAATTAGAGAACCTTCCGTGCTTTCTTGATAACTTCCTTCGCCTACGGACGATAGAAATCGGATCCGTTGGTGGACTACACCTCTCTGAATATTCGTCACCACCTTCGTTTGCTCTTTCTACATTGGATCTGGTCTTCAAAAACTCAACGTCCGTCCTGCCTGCTTCACTCTGCTGTACTGCGCTCTTCCATTCTCTTCTGAAACAACCACCAGCAACCCATACCAACCAATCAGCAAACTATGTACGCATTCCACAATCTACAGGAGCGACGACACGGAAGAAGACTGCGTTCGCCTTGATCCTTTAGTGTCGCCGCTCGCTGTTGCTTAGCTTAAACTCGTCGATCATTGACCTAGAGCTCATAGGAACCACGTGCTGAGTCGTTGTCCTCATGGTGGTCTGGGAAATCGTCGCTCTCCTTGTTGCTGTGGCCACTGATCTGGCTGCTTTGGTCCATGTCACCGGTCTGGTTCGAAGAGAGCTCATAGCTGTTGCGACTGCTGTTTCGCGACGAGCGTGGAGACTCTTGTGCACTCAGATAGGAGTCATTATCCTTGGGCTCCATGGCACTCAACCACAAATTCGTGCCGTTTGTGGCAGGGACGTTGTTACCGGGGTCTGTCTGCACTGAGTCCACATTGCTTTCCAGTCGGTTCATCGAGCCCGGCGATGTCGCCGCATTGTCGTAAAATTGTGAGTATGCCACACCTGCTGCCACGGCATTCGCCTGAGGCGTCCTGTTCGACATTGAGCCGCTGGCAGAGACACCAGCACCCACACCACGCGGATTGTACGAGTTCTGGGCAGTGAAACCGCCCGGCGTCGGGTTGTAACCCTTGTCCATGGACAGCTCAAAAGGCGACAGTGGGTCGTCCTCTCCTTCACGTCTTCTACGGATGACACACATGATAATCGTGGCGATGATGGCCACAGCTGCCACAATGCCCACTACGATGCCAATAACAGCGCCAGTGCTCATACTGGAGCCCGATGAGGTGTCTGCGCTGGTACTTGAACCTGAGCCTGAGTTGGACGTCGTATTGTCGGTAGCACTAGGCGCCGACGTCGTCGCATCTGTTGTCGTCGAAGACGCCGTGGATGTCGCAGTAGGCGTCGCCGTAGTTGAAGACGGCGTTTCAGTTGTCGCTTCAGGCGACGCAGTCGTCGCTTCCGGTGTGGCAGTCGTTGCATCGGGTGTAGCAGTCGTAGCGTCGGGTGTAGCAGTGGTTGCATCTGGTGTCTCCGTCGTAGTCGTAGGTGTGGCCGTCGTAGGCGTTGGAGTCGATGTCGTCGGGGCTGGAGCCGTCGTAGTGGGCGTCGCAGTCGTTGGAGTCGGACTCGTGGTACTTGGCGTGGCTGTAGTGGGCGTGGGCGTCGACGTGGGCGTCGACGTGGGCGCGTCCGTGGTGCCGCTGCCAGTCTGCAGGTGTCTCCGCAGTGTCGGCGTCATCTTGACCTCCTGACCCACAACAGGCGCGAAACCTGCCTCTTCAAAGCCAGTGACCGCATGGCCGACGGCGACCGTGAGGCCCGACGTAGCCACACACACGACGGCGAGTGCTGACGCGAGGACAGATGCGATCTTCATCGCGCTGAGGTATTCAAGGTAGACGGGGAATGTAAAGCTCCTGTGTAGATCCCGCCGCGAGGGAGAGAACGAGAGGAGCAGCCTCCGAATGAAGTGAGAATGGCTGGGGAAGCGCGGAAGGCGGCACTCCCTGTTTAAACCGATGCGGGTAGGGAACCCGACGTTACTTACGCCTGGTGCGCGTTCTTTCTGTCTTGAACAGCAACCAGACCCACACGCACTTGTACTATACACCAGTGATAGTGGCAGCGTAGCGCAACATGCGGATGTCCCCGACAAGATGGATTGATTGATTGCTGGCGATAGTCAGCTTTGCTGCGCCGGTGCGCGTAGTGAACACCGATAAGTGGCGTTCGACTAGCTGAGTGAAAGTGTAACGCCTTGTTGCTTTTGAATTGCCACTTCGTAAAGCAACTTGCCGGACCGTTATCGCCAGACCGTTTAGAGGGTTGTAGAGGGCGGACAGACCGCTGTGTTCAACAGGTACTGACGATAGGAACTCGCATCGAAATGCATCATGTACGTGACTGCGGATGCCCGTTTAGTTGAGGGACGAACAAAGGTGACGAGTTCCTTTTTGGAAAGTTGCACATTGGTTTTGACAGTCACGTTGTCCAGAAATTCAACAGTCAATTGTTGGGTAGTACAAGTATTGAAGCTTCTTGTCGCGTTAAGTTGCTTAGGGACGACATTCCCCAGTCGATTTTCATCCCGTTGGATGATTGTTTCAATGAAGTTTATTTAGCACGGTTATTTCCAGTGTACATTGGAATTCCTGAGCAGTATGTAAAATTTCAAAGGGTGTATTATTCACATCATCGAGAATCTAATCAGCTGAATCTGTTCCTGTCTTTTCACTTGCAGCGAGTCGCGAGTCATTTTACTCACTGCACAATGGTCACTGCCAATGAGCATTTCTTTTTCAATGTAGTAAATTCTGGGGAACACAACATATTTTTAGCTAAAAGAGTACAAATTGCGAGGTGGGATTTAAGTAGATTTAACTTAAAAAATGTCTACCCCAAGATATTCTTTAATAATATTCATAACCTGATTAGTATCCTCTGCCTGTAACCAATATGAAAGTATTGGAAGTTGTGACGGGGTCACACGAGCACCTTGCTTAGAGGAAGCGTGCTATTAAGAGTATACAAACTCTAAGTGAACGGCAGTTCACTAGTCCCTGGTCTTAGGGGACTTAATAGCCAGTTTAGAGTATTTTAGACTGATTTATTTATAGTTAATTAGGTTCATTTGGCCTGTAATACAAACTCCTAATTAACTATACTGTAACCTAATTATGCATATAAAAGGTAGGTTTAATGCTATTGGTTGGCCCTCAGCCACCGAACCTACGTGGTAGTAGTGTGGTCCACACCACTCCAACAGAGTATTAAAACAAATACCCACAGAAGTATATCTACTTCTAAAGGCGGTACCCTTTCTAGGGTACCCCTTCATGTAACCCCGTTACATCCTCCCCCACTTAGGTTGGAAACACCCCCAACTAATGAGGAGCTAGGAAGAGAGCTCCGCTCTCTTTCCCGTCCTTGTCGATACCCATCGACGAGCCACCGTTGTGGCTTTAAGGCTTTCATTCAGCCTTTTCGCGCGCACAAGACACCTGGAGGTTCCCACATCAACCTCCCAAGATGCCTAAGAAGGCAGGCACTCGCGGCGCTTCGGCGCCTTCTAAGTCTAAGACCGCGAGGTCGAAGACTGCTAAGGCCAAGTCGAAAGACAAGGCCACTCCGCGCAAGGAAGTCCGCAAGGCGGCTTCCGAGGCAGGTAGCAAGCGCACTGCTGCTGCTGCCAGCCAAGAAGGGAGTTCGCGACGCAGTCGCTCGCGCTCCCTTTCACCCGACGATAGGCCGAACCCTCGGTTCGCCTATCGGGACCACAGTCCTGGGTCAGAGTCCCCGGAGTTTCACATCCCTATTATCACGGGATCAGAGTCTGACGGGGACTCTCCTGGATCCGCTTAGGATCTATCTTCTTCTCAGGACGCTCCTGCACAGGACGCTCCTTCGCAGGACGCTCCTGTTGATGATACTACATCACCAGAGGCAAAGGCAGCTTCGACGAGCTCGCCTGCCAAGAACCTTACCTTAACCGAAGGTAAGGCTCGAGCCCAAGCTGCGAAAGCAGCTTCTCCAAAGCGAGCTGGTGAGGGTGCTGCTGCTGCTAAGAAGCGCGCAGCCCCTGGCTCTCCTACGTCAGAGCCTTCCATCGCTAAGGGATTCCGATCCATGTTCGACTCCTCAGACGAGGAGGAAGAGGAGGGGGCTGTCTCTGAGCCCCAAGAGATCTCCAATGATCTCGACGAGCAGCAGGAGCGCTATCAAGCTGCTCAACTGCAAGGCGCAACAGATGTATCATCCTTTGCACCTCCAACGCCGATATATCCCTGCGGATACTACCCACCGGATGCGGGGTCTGGGTCTCCAATGTTCTTGGAGCACCTCAAGGCCCCTCGTGGTCTTAACCATGGGCGCACTTCACGTGGCGCCTATGAGCGTGCCTTGGTTCAAGTCGAACCACTCTTTGTCAATGACATTGAGGCCGCTAGGTGTGTGCTACTTGCACCACACCGAATTCCTCTCAAGGAATTCACAAGTCTCCGGAAGAAACCGGAAGACCGTGGTGGGCTCTTCCCCGTGTGGGGCTACCCTTGGTACAGCCCGAGAACACCACAACCCAGACCCAGGCAGAGGACCTGTTCTGGAGATGGGTTTCTCTGAAGAACGTTACAGTTCAGGAGTTAAAAGAACTCCGAGAAGATCGCCTGCTGTCCTATGTTTTGGACCAGCGAGATCTTCGTATTGAGTTTGCCCACTTAGTCGCTAAGCGGCAACTCCACTCCGTCATGGAGGGACTTAGACAGCAATCTAAGTCCAGCGCTCAAGATGAGCGCGGGTACGGTTCCGTCAACCCAGAGACCGTACACCGTAAGGCGGCTAAGAAGCCGCGGACTACTTACGCCCCGGCTGTTGCAGATCCCAAATCTCAGCAGCCTTCGGGCAGTCAACCCGGAGCCGGTCTTCCGGCTCCCACGAGTTCTGTGACGAGGGGTACCCCCGTCACTTCAGAAACAGCTGGCGCTTCCCAGAGCGCCGCCGCTCTTAAACGACCCGCTCCACATGGTAGTGGAGCTCGCCGTTCCGATCAAGGAGGGCAGGAGGAGCTCTCGCACGCGTTTGAATACGAGGCTCCTTCTCAGCCGTATCCTTCTGGACCCTCAACTTCGGGTCGGGACTCTGTGGGGTCCCTGTTAAGCGACGAGGTCCGTCAGCTTCGAGATCGCGTCTATGCGATCGAGATAGCCCTTGGGCTTGGACCTGGTGGTCAGGCTGCCTCTCAGGCTGGCAAGCCGGGGACCCTTGAGGTCCTTCGTCAGGATTTGGACGCTCTTGGTCGTGAGACCCGAGAGCTCCATGGGCGCGTTGACCGCCGAGCTCCGGCTGCTGCCCTGAAGGAACTCCGTCGAGGCTTAGAGACTCTAAGCCATGAGGTGCATGGTCGTATGCCCTCTTATGAGCCGCAGGGGTATTCGTACCACTCGGCTTATGGGTATAGCTCCTACCCAAGCTCTTCCCATTCGGTACCGTCATACCCTTCGTATGACTCGCGTGGGTACCAGCCTATGTATCATTCACAGGCTTCGACACCGGCAACTCCGGTTGTCCAGAGGACTCAGCCTCGTTTCGAGGAGGTGAGTTCTCACCTTGGTCTTCCTCCGTCCGAGAAGGAAGACCCAGCGGATCGTGATACCGCTTAAGACGCCCCACGTAGAACGTCGGGTGCGTCGCCATTGACTTTGGGAGGTCAATGGTATACGCCGCGCCATGTCTGGCCAGGACCGCAAAGGGTCCGATGAAGCGGTGCTTCAACTTGTTGCTCTCTACAGAGCTAACCACCTTTAGCGGTAGGTTCTTAGTGTCTAATAGGACTAAGCCCCCTTTCCTAAACACGTTTAAGTTTCCTCTTCCTTTTGCATCAGAGTACTCCTTTTGTTTGTCTTGGGCTAACGCCATTGCGTCTCTAACCTGGCTGATTAACGCCAGCCTGTTGTCTATAAACGACGACAACTGTCTCCTTAGAGAATCTGGCTCGATCTCCGAGACCTGGGAGGAAAAGGCTTTCCGAGCCTCTCCCCCACGTACGATGGAGGCCACGGTGCCTCCCCGCAAGGTTAGCGGTACCTGGGGGTGTCGTAACCCATTCAAATAGAACGGGGTAAACCCCGTTGATGCGTGTACCGCATTGTTGAGTGCAAACTCAATCATAGGAAGCTGGTCCGACCAGGACCGAGGTGCTTCCGCACAGATACTGCGCAGTGTATCTTCGAGCACGCGGTTGACGCGCTCCGTCTGACCATCCGTCTGCGGATGGTCCGCAGTTGACATCGTCAACTTAGTTCCCAACAATTGGAACAGGGTGTCCCAGAACGCACCCGTGCAACGCGGGTCTCTGTCCGAGACTATGGTCTCTGGTAGACCATGATAGCGAAACACGCTATCTAGGAACAGCTGTGCAGCTTGTTTCCCGGTTACCTTGTCACGTACCGGAGCAAGATGCACCATCTTGCTCCAACGGCAGACAAACACCAATATGCCGGTGTTGCCCTTGTCATCGACCGGCAGGACGAAGACGAAGTCGAGACTCATCGACTTCCAGCAGTCCGCTGGTACTGGTAGGCTCTGCAGTGGAGCCGAGGCGTGGCCCGAAGGCTTCACCCTCTGACATGTTTCACATGTCTTGACATAGTGTGCCACCCACTTGTACATGCGGGGCCACCAAAATGTCTGAGAGACCGCTTGATAGGTCTACTCTCGGCCAAGATGGCCACTTATCGGCGCATCATGCGCCTCTAGAAGTATGTCATACTTCATATCCTCGTCGTTTGGAACGACAACCCGAGGAGGATCTCTAGGGTCTACTCTGTAGTGGAGTAACCCATCGGCCAGCTCATAACGATGGAGCTGCGCCCGCTGTCGAGGCGAAAGCCTGTCGACTTTGGCGTCCTTGCCATCGGGCAAGAACTGCACCAGTGGTGTGTAGTTCTCGTCCTCCTGATACGCCAAGCGTATCCGATCATATAGATCGGTCGTGACCCGACTGACATGAGCTAGTTCATAGTCAGGTCGACGCGACAATGCATCGGCAAGCACATTGATGTTGCCCGGCTTGTATTCAACGCGGAAGTTGTATTCCGCGAAGAATGACAGCCACCTCGCCATCCGCTGCAACAGATGCGGCGAGTTGGTGGCAGTCCGCAAGGACGCGTGATCCGTATAGATCACAAAGGGCATCGTGCCCAAGAGATGAACTCTAAACTTGACAAGAGCGTACTTCATCGCAAGTAGCTCCTTGTCATGAACGGGATAGTTCCGTTCGGCAGCCTTCAGCTGCCTGGACTGGAAGGAGATGACACGTTCGTGTCCTTCATCGTCCTTCTGCAACAGCGCACAGCCTATTGCATAGTCAGAAGCGTCACAGACGACGCTAAATGACTTGTTTTCGTCCGTCAAGACCAGGACTGGCGCTTGTTGTAAGCTCGCCTTGATGCTGTCGAAAGCATCCTGGTGCTGTCGCTCCCAGACCCAGTCGGCATCCTCTTTAAGAGATCCGACAGGGTCGAGCTAGTTCAGCGTACCCTGAGCTGTACTTATGAAGATAGTTGGCTAAGCCCAACCACTTCTGGAGGTCCTTCTGCGACCTCGGGGTTGGCCAAGCCGCTATGGCCTTGACCTTCCCTGGATCGGCGCGTACGCCGACCCGGCTGACAAAGCAGCCGAGGACTTTTATCTCCTCAGCTGCAAAGACGCACTTGTCGATGTTGGCATAGAGCTTGTTAGCTCTCATGACCTCAAACACTCGACGGAGGTGCTTCAAGTGCACCTCCATAGCCGTCTGGCCGCCTTCGGCACGGCTATGGACGAATATATCGTCGAAGTACGCCTGAGCGAACGTACGCAATGGTCTAAACAATTGTGTGACCAAGCGATTGAACGTCGCTGGGGCATTCGGTAGCCCCTGTGGCATCACTAGCCACTCCCAGAGCATCCCACTCGGGGTGCTCACTGCGGTGAGAGGGATGTCACTCTCCCGCATCAGGATCTGGTAGTATCCATCTACCAGATCCAGGGCACTGTACAGCGTACAGCCCGACATGTTGTTCAGCAACACATCCTTGCGAGGGATCGGCGTCTGTGCCAGTACCGTCGCATTGTTCAGCTTGTTATAAGCATGAACGAAGCGCCACTTCCCGTTCTGTTTGCGAACGCAAAAGGCGAACGTCGAGTGCGGGGACTTCGATTCCCTCACCATGCCCGACTTCACCTTCTCGGCGAAGAAGGCATCTATGATCTCGCACTGCTCGCGAGATAGAGGCCACTGCCTCGTGACACAATACTTTGTGCCAGGCACGAGGTCAATCTCGTGCCGAACTCCCCGATCCGGCGGGAGTTGGATGGCGGGTGCTTCGACACCACATCCGAGTATTCCTTCACGAGAGGATACACTGGATCCTCTGGGTTCTTGAGAATCTCAGAACCCAAGCGCGTTGCGCGCTGTTTCGTGAACCCCTCCAGGACGTCCTCGTCCATTACGGAGGAAGAGTTCCAATCTTCAGGAGAGGTCTCCGGCTTCAGGAGCACCATCTCCGCAATCTCTCCGGCCTTCAACTCGGCCAGGAAGTCCTTCATGGACAGTTCCTCGAGGTTCAGCAGTGCTGACACCTCTGGCAGTGCCTCCAGATGGACGGCACCTGCCCTCACTTGACGACCGGACACGCCGTCGAAGACATGGCATTGCTCTTCGACCGGCCGTGCCGGTGGAGTCTCAGACTCCGAGTGTGGTACTTGGTTATCCACACGGGAGGTGCTCAACGACACCTCCGCACTCGTACTGGTGTTCTTGACCCCGCGTGGAACTACGGTACCCACGCTAGAGACGCATGCTGCGCTCTCGATTTTCTTCTCGGTCTCTTCGACCTCGTGTGGAACTATGTTACCCACACCGGAGGCGCTCTCGGCGCCCTCCTCAACAGCTTCAGCTGCTTGCGGATCTATGTTACACGCTTGTGTACCTATGTTACCCATTCCAGAGAAGTCTGTAGCACTCTTTTGAGCAGTCTCTGCTCCTTGCGGACCTATGTTACCCGCCTGGTCAGTGCCGTCCGGCACTGCCACAGTCGAAGCCCATACGGCGCGACGACTCTCAGCGTCGGGACTTGCCGTCGTGGCAATCCCACACGCTTGGCAATGAGCCTTGGTCTCACGACCGGTTGCGACGCTCATCGCAACATCTTCACTGGAGTCAGTGACTCCCAGTACTTCTTCGGGCGCATAAGCGCCTTGGCGACCATCTCTGGCGCCCCAGTCCCGGACAGAGGTGGGAACATTACTCACCAAAGCTCTGTCGGAGACTGCGGGCCGGCTAGCCCCAATGGCTTTGCCGCGCCAATCGATCCAAGGCTCGTGCTTTTCGAGCCACGGCATGACCCGGATCAAGTCGTACTTGTCCATGTCTAGGACAAGGAACGACTCCGTGCTGTCAAAGTCTTCAAACTTTACAGCCAGGTCCATACGGACCCCAGGTACGTTAACCACCGTACCATCGGCCAGTCTCACCGAGACCTGACCCCTGCCTTCGCTTTCACGCAAAGCGTCGGCAAACTTGTTGCTACTTAGTGCGACCGTCTGGCGGCAAGCAAAGTTCGTCGACGCCCCAGCATCAATGAGGATTCTAAAGGGATCTCCGTATCCCGTACATTCGCATGTACCACGAGCAGTCCGCCGCTGCTCTTTCTCGTCTCGAGAGCACCCAGGCTCTCAGGGGCTAAGCCTCCATGGCGTGCGCCGTCCGCACTCCTACCATGGGGACTTAGATCTTCCCCAGTAGGGCGCCCCGCCCCTACTGGTGACCCCAGTTCCCCTGGCTCTTGGGTCGTGGCTTCTGCCACGGGCCCCTCGAGCCTCTAGGTTTGGAAGGGAACTTCCTTTGCCCTCCCGCAGGGCAGGCACGTTGCATGTGCCCGAGCTTCCCACATCCGTAGCAACGGATGGAGCTCTGTACGGCCGTACCCAGTTCCATGGGTACCGGCCCGGTGCTAGCTCCAGCTGCTGGAGCTCCTTGCACTGCGCCTGATGACGCATTGTGGCCTTGCCACACCGACGTAGGAGTACGAGCCTGTCGGTGGCTGTACTCCTCTTGGAGGGCGATCTGGATCGCCTCCTCCATAGTGTTCGCATGCACGCGGAACAACTGTGTGCGGGATGGGCCCACCTTCAGGCCATCCATGAACACTGTCACCTTGATGTGTTCAGGTAGGGGGTTCCCTACCAGAGATGCAGCGAGTACTCGCATCTCTTGGATGTACCCATGCAGCTCACGCTTCCCTTGTTTACAGGCAAGGAAGCGCGAGCGCTGGCGATACTCATAGTTCGCCGGAAGGAAGGCGGCTCTAAGCTGTTGACACAGCTGAGCCCAGGTTGTGAAACAACCCGGCGTTGTCGCTTCGCGCGTGTACGCCCAGGTCTTCACCCGACCTCCTAGGTTGGACAGGGCGAAAGCGACCCGAAGTCGCTCGGTCGAGATTAGAGCCGCGTCCATCGCGAGCTCGACCTCTCGGACCCAGAAGTGGAGGTTCTCTCCCTCCTTTCCCTCATAAGGATTAACCTTAAGCCTCAACGGCTTAGGTTGGGCTGGCTTCATCTCAGCCACGGGGGTCTGCAGCCCCTGTACGTGGGCGATAAGCCCTCTCTCGTACGTGTCGAACGCCTCAATGCGTTCGACCTGCTCGGCCGGCGTAGCAGCCGCCAAGCTTCGGAGGGCATCTCCTCCAAAGATGCCCACCATCTTCTGGACCGACTCAAACTGAGAGTCGGTCAAATGCGGGAACTCCCCTCTATCCATCCTGGCTTACCTTGTAGGAGCCACAGAGGATTCAGGTAGTCAATCTACCCGCGTAGGCGTGGATTGACTACAAGTGCTACCAAGTGTGACGGGGTCACACGAGCACCTCGCTTGAGGAAGCGTGCTATTAAGAGTATACAAACTCTAAGTGAACTGCAGTTCACTAGTCCCTGGTCTGAGAGACTTAATAGTCAGTTTAGAGTAGATTTTAGACTGATTTATTTATGGTTAATTTGGTCATTTGACCTGTAATACAAATAACTATTTTACTATAATTTGTTCCTATACATACCTATATATAAGTAGGTCAACTACTATTGGTTGGCCGTCAGCCGCCCGACTTACGTTGTGATGGTGTTGTCCACACCACTTGTGGTAGAGTAATCACAAAACGAATACTCGCAGACGTATATTTACCTCTAGAGGCGGTACTCTATCTGGGGTACCCTTCATGTAACCCCGTTACATTGTGTTATGCTTTCCCTTCATCTCACTTCGGAGCAGTTCTAGCATATTCCTCGCCGCATTCACGTCTCGGTTCTATAGGCTTGCCTTGCTTCGACTGTCGGTACAGCGCAAGGCGTTCATGGTGCACTTCATCACGACCTTCTTACACGCTATCTTATAGTTTCGGAACTTCCGCACTTCCGCAATTTCCTTCTCTTCCTTCCTGGAGGCTCGCATCTTCAGCTGAATGTCTGGTTCACCTTTCTTCTTCTTCATTTGAGCGAACCGTCGAGCTTGCTTAAGCCGCTTGTGACAGGTAAATACGTCACGCGCGTTCTATACTTGTCTATAGGAACAACGGTAGCTCGTTTCTTCTGTGCCTCGACAAATCCCTTAACCGGTTCAGTTGCATAGCCTTTGATACCTTCATGCCTATCCCAGTCTCCGTAACTGATACACACCTACTTACTGGCTTTGGGAACAAGTCGCTTCGCCAGCATGTCCAACGCCGCCATCTTCGCACGGTCGAGGGTAAATCTTCATCGCAGAAAGGTCTGCCCGCGCTAAATGCCAGTAGGAAGCGAAGGTGCGTCCAGAAAAACTGGAGTCGTACGAAGTACGTACCATAGCTGGCTGTTTTGAGCGACAGCATCGAACGAACAATGTTAACATACCAGGTCTCCCGCTAGACTAGAGAACGCATTCCAGGATCGATGCCAATTAGGACGTCAGGGGAATACTCGGGACCTAGTTTAAACAACTCATTGGTAACACAATCTGCATCTGCGATCTCTTCTGGCGTCTACAACGTTCTCTTTACTTTTGATTCGCTGGCTGCGTCATTCTTCTTCCGCTTCTTTTTGGACGTCACTACAGTGACTGAAGTCGTAGTCAACGGTCGTATTAAGGTCACAGAGACTCCGTACCCATGAGTCTTTATCTCGTCCACGAACTTACGATTTTTAGTCTCGAACTGCTCCACATCAACACTTTTCGCAAGATCTCGCTTCAAAGCACATGGAACATTATTGTTGTGAACGGTCGCTGCATATCGGAGGTCCTCTTCCTGATGCGGACAATGTTCAATTTCTCCTCAAGAAACACCTCCATCTTCGGTTGATCGAGTATATGATTGACGATTCCATGAATAGTGGTTCCATTAATCTTTACGTACGCAGTTTGGTCGGGTAATAGTAAATACAATCTCGCTCCCCTCGTAGTTGGATTGTTCTTGACGAACGTTTTCATCCCCAAAAGCATGTCGTAAAGATTGCGAACGAAGTGGGTAGACTTCGCTCGGTTCTGCCACGACCATGGGACGATCTGCAGCCACTCGCGCAGTTCTTTCATCACGGAATCCTCGGTCTCATCCCACTTCGTCCATGACTTATTCATCACGCCAGTACAGTTCCCATCTTCATCCACTACAGGTATCGTCTTAACCTGAACATCTACAAGTCGCTCGCGTCATTATACTTCAGCTGGATCTGTCCCACTAGGGTGTATCGGAACCGAGAGCACTGATGCAACCGGCGACGGAATTGAGAGCCATCATGTTGTCAGCGTTGATCTCCATCAGTTCCGCCACTTCGTTGATCATATCTCCACCGTTGACAACGCTTTCCGCAGCGTACGTTGCTGCGCGCTCTCGCTCAGTCCAATACCGCAAGTACGTTTGGCGGAGGCTTCGATACTTTGGGTCCTGCTTACAGCGGTCACGAGGCTAAATGTTCCCAAGAGAGGCCGTGCAATATCGATAGAAGAACATTTGTGTCAGCTTGGGTAACTCTTCATCTTCATGCAGACAGCGTAACAGATGGATATGGCTTGGTGCCAGTCCTACAACTGAACCTTTTTCATGACGACCCAGATACGCTTGATCTCCTTGACGATTTCAGGACGTGACAGATGCGAGTGAGTGTCCTTTGGCATTTCCTTGAGTCGGTAATATTCGGGCGGATGAACTGGTTGTTAAAAATGTGAAGAAATTCCTTCGAGGTCTTGAATTTCTTCGACAATATTCCACAAGTGCGGATACTTAGTTTTCTTACGCTTACGCCCCATCTTGCAAATGGAGGAGAGGCTGACCTAGGTAGCCAAAACAGTAGTATTTTCATGACTATCTGCACTAAATGTAACGGGGTTACATGAAAGGGGTACCCCAGAAAGGGTACCGCCTTTAGAAGTAGATATACTTCTGTGGGTATTTGTTTTAATACTCTGTTGGAGTGGTGTGGAACACACTGTGGTGTGGACCACACTACTGCCACGTAGGTTCGGTGGCTGAGGGCCAACCAATAGCATTAAACCTACCTTTTATATGCATAATTAGGTTACAGTATAGTTAATTAGGAGTTTGTATTACAGGCCAAATGAACCTAATTAACTATAAATAAATCAGTCTAAAATCTACTCTAAACTGGCTATTAAGTCTCTCAGACCAGGGACTAGTGAACTGCAGTTCACTTAGAGTTTGTATACTCTTAATAGCACGCTTCCTCAAGCGAGGTGCTCGTGTGACCCCGTCACACTTGGTAGCACTTGTAGTCAATCCACGCCTACGCGGGTAGATTGACTACCTGAATCCTCTGTGGCTCCTACAAGATAAGCCAGGATGGATAGAGGGGAGTTCCCTCATTTGACCGACTCTCAGTTTGAGTCGGTCCGGAAGATGGTGGGCATCTCTGGAGGAGATGCCCTCCGAAGCTTGGCGGCTGCTACGCCGGCCGAGCAGGTCGAACGCATTGAGGCGTTCGACACGTACGAGAGAGGGCTTATCGCCCACGTACAGGGGCTGCAGACCCCCGTGGCTGAGATGAAGCCAGCCCAACCTAAGCCGTTGAGGCTTAAGGTTAATCCTTATGAGGGAAAGGAGGGAGAGAACCTCCACTTCTGGGTCCGAGAGGTCGAGCTCGCGATGGACGCGGCTCTAATCTCGACCGAGCGACTTCGGGTCGCTTTCGCCCTGTCCAACCTAGGAGGTCGGGTGAAGACCTGGGCGTACACGCGCGAAGCGACAACGCCGGGTTGTTTCACAACCTGGGCTCAGCTGTGTCAACAGCTTAGAGCCGCCTTCCTTCCGGCGAACTATGAGTATCGCCAGCGCTCGCGCTTCCTTGCCTGTAAACAAGGGAAGCGTGAGCTGCATGGGTACATCCAAGAGATGCGAGTACTCGCTGCATCTCTGGTAGGGAACCCCCTACCTGAACACATCAAGGTGACAGTGTTCATGGATGGCCTGAAGGTGGGCCCATCCCGCACACAGTTGTTCCGCGTGCATGCGAACACTATGGAGGAGGCGATCCAGATCGCCCTCCAAGAGGAGTACAGCCACCGACAGGCTCGTACTCCTACGTCGGTGTGGCAAGGCCACAATGCGTCATCAGGCGCAGTGCAAGGAGCTCCAGCAGCTGGAGCTAGCACCGGGCCGGTACCCATGGAACTGGGTACGGCCGTACAGAGCTCCATCCGTTGCTACGGATGTGGGAAGCTCGGGCACATGCAACGTGCCTGCCCTGCGGGAGGGCAAAGGAAGTTCCCTTCCAAACCTAGAGGCTCGAGGGGCCCGTGGCAGAAGCCACGACCCAAGAGCCAGGGGAACTGGGGTCACCAGTAGGGGCGGGGCGCCCTACTGGGGAAGATCTAAGTCCCCATGGTAGGAGTGCGGACGGCGCACGCCATGGAGGCTTAGCCCCTGAGAGCCTGGGTGCTCTCGAGACGAGAAAGAGCAGCGGCGGACTGCTCGTGGTACATGCGAATGTACGGGATACGGAGATCCCTTTAGAATCCTCATTGATGCTGGGGCGTCGACGAACTTTGCTTGCCGCCAGACGGTCGCACTAAGTAGCAACAAGTTTGCCGACGCTTTGCGTGAAAGCAAAGGCAGGGGTCAGGTCTCGGTGAGACTGGCCGATGGTACGGTGGTTAACGTACCTGGGGTCCGTATGGACCTGGCTGTAAAGTTTGAAGACTTTGACAGCACGGAGTCGTTCCTTGTCCTAGACATGGACAAGTACGACTTGATCCGGGTCATGCCGTGGCTCGAAAAGCACGAGCCTTGGATCGATTGGCGCGGCAAAGCCATTGGGGCTAGCCGGCCCGCAGTCTCCGACAGAGCTTTGGTGAGTAATGTTCCCACCTCTGTCCGGGACTGGGGCGCCAGAGATGGTCGCCAAGGCGCTTATGCGCCCGAAGAAGTACTGGGAGTCACTGACTCCAGTGAAGATGTTGCGATGAGCGTCGCAACCGGTCGTGAGACCAAGGCTCATTGCCAAGCGTGTGGGATTGCCACGACGGCAAGTCCCGACGCTGAGAGTCGTCGCGCCGTATGGGCTTCGACTGTGGCAGTGCCGGACGGCACTGACCAGGCGGGTAACATAGGTCCGCAAGGAGCAGAGACTGCTCAAAAGAGTGCTACAGACTTCTCTGGAATGGGTAACATAGGTACACAAGCGTGTAACATAGATCCGCAAGCAGCTGAAGCTGTTGAGGAGGGCGCCGAGAGCGCCTCCGGTGTGGGTAACATAGTTCCACACGAGGTCGAAGAGACCGAGAAGAAAATCGAGAGCGCAGCATGCGTCTCTAGCGTGGGTACCGTAGTTCCACGCGGGGTCAAGAACACCAGTACGAGTGCGGAGGTGTCGTTGAGCACCTCCCGTGTGGATAACCAAGTACCACACTCGGAGTCTGAGACTCCACCGGCACGGCCGGTCGAAGAGCAATGCCATGTCTTCGACGGCGTGTCCGGTCGTCAAGTGAGGGCAGGTGCCGTCCATCTGGAGGCACTGCCAGAGGTGTCAGCACTGCTGAACCTCGAGGAACTGTCCATGAAGGACTTCCTGGCCGAGTTGAAGGCCGGAGAGATTGCGGAGATGGTGCTCCTGAAGCCGGAGACCTCTCCTGAAGATTGGAACTCTTCCTCCGTAATGGACGAGGACGTCCTGGAGGGGTTCACGAAACAGCGCGCAACGCGCTTGGGTTCTGAGATTCTCAAGAACCCAGAGGATCCAGTGTATCCTCTCGTGAAGGAATACTCGGATGTGGTGTCGAAGCACCCGCCATCCAACTCCCGCCGGATCGGGGAGTTCGGCACGAGATTGACCTCGTGCCTGGCACAAAGTATTGTGTCACGAGGCAGTGGCCTCTATCTCGCGAGCAGTGCGAGATCATAGATGCCTTCTTCGCCGAGAAGGTGAAGTCGGGCATGGTGAGGGAATCGAAGTCCCCGCACTCGACGTTCGCCTTTTGCGTTCGCAAACAGAACGGGAAGTGGCGCTTCGTTCATGCTTATAACAAGCTGAACAATGCGACGGTACCGGCACAGACGCCGATCCCTCGCAAGGATGTGTTGCTGAACAACATGTCGGGCTGTACGCTGTACAGTGCCCTGGATCTGGTAGATGGATACTACCAGATCCTGATGCGGGAGAGTGACATCCCTCTCACCGCAGTGAGCACCCCGAGTGGGATGCTCTGGGAGTGGCTAGTGATGCCACAGGGGCTACCGAATGCCCCAGCGACGTTCAATCGCTTGGTCACACAATTGTTTAGACCATTGTGTACGTTCGCTCAGGCGTACTTCGACGATATATTCGTCCATAGCCGTGCCGAAGGCGGCCAGACGGCTATGGAGGTGCACTTGAAGCACCTCCGTCGAGTGTTTGAGGTCATGAGAGCTAACAAGCTCTATGCCAACATCGACAAGTGCGTCTTTGCAGCTGAGGAGATAAAAGTCCTCGGCTGCTTTGTCAGCCGGGTCGGCGTACGCGCCGATCCAGGGAAGGTCAAGGCCATAGCGGCTTGGCCAACCCCGAGGTCGCAGAAGGACCTCCAGAAGTGGTTGGGCTTAGCCAACTATCTTCATAAGTACAGCTCAGGGTACGCTGAACTAGCTCGACCCTGTCGGATCTCTTAAAGAGGATGCCGACTGGGTCTGGGAGCGACAGCACCAGGATGCTTTCGACAGCATCAAGGCGAGCTTACAACAAGCGCTAGTCCTGGTCTTGACGGACGAAAACAAGTCATTTAGCGTCGTCTGTGACGCTTCTGACTATGCAATAGGCTGTGCGCTGTTGCAGAAGGACGATGAAGGACACGAACGTGTCATCTCCTTCCAGTCCAGGCAGCTGAAGGCTGCCGAACGGAACTATCCCGTTCATGACAAGGAGCTACTTGCGATGAAGTACGCTCTTGTCAAGTTTAGAGTTCATCTCTTGGGCACGATGCCCTTTGTGATCTATACGGATCACGCGTCCTTGCGGACTGCCACCAACTCGCCGCATCTGTTGCAGCGGATGGCGAGGTGGCTGTCATTCTTCGCGGAATACAACTTCCGCGTTGAATACAAGCCGGGCAACATCAATGTGCTTGCCGATGCATTGTCGCGTCGACCTGACTATGAACTAGCTCATGTCAGTCGGGTCACGACCGATCTATATGATCGGATACGCTTGGCGTATCAGGAGGACGAGAACTACACACCACTGGTGCAGTTCTTGCCCGATGGCAAGGACGCCAAAGTCGACAGGCTTTCGCCTCGACAGCGGGCGCAGCTCCATCGTTATGAGCTGGCCGATGGGTTACTCCACTACAGAGTAGACCCTAGAGATCCTCCTCGGGTTGTCGTTCCAAACGACGAGGATATGAAGTATGACATACTTCTAGAGGCGCATGATGCGCCGATAAGTGGCCATCTTGGCCGAGAGTAGACCTATCAAGCGGTCTCTCAGACATTTTGGTGGCCCCGCATGTACAAGTGGGTGGCACACTATGTCAAGACATGTGAAACATGTCAGAGGGTGAAGCCTTCGGGCCACGCCTCGGCTCCACTGCAGAGCCTACCAGTACCAGCGGACTGCTGGAAGTCGATGAGTCTCGACTTCGTCTTCGGCCTGCCGGTCGATGACAAGGGCAACACCGGCATATTGGTGTTTGTCTGCCGTTGGAGCAAGATGGTGCATCTTGCTCCGGTACGTGACAAGGTAACCGGGAAACAAGCTGCACAGCTGTTCCTAGATAGCGTGTTTCGCTATCATGGTCTACCAGAGACCATAGTCTCGGACAGAGACCCGCGTTGCACGGGTGCGTTCTGGGACACCCTGTTCCAATTGTTGGGAACTAAGTTGACGATGTCAACTGCGGACCATCCGCAGACGGATGGTCAGACGGAGCGCGTCAACCGCGTGCTCGAAGATACACTGCGCAGTATCTGTGCGGAAGCACCTCGGTCCTGGTCGGACCAGCTTCCTATGATTGAGTTTGCACTCAACAATGCGGTACACGCATCAACGGGGTTTACCCCGTTCTATTTGAATGGGTTACGACACCCCCAGGTACCGCTAACCTTGCGGGGAGGCACCGTGGCCTCCATCGTAAGTGGGGGAGAGGCTCGGAAAGCCTTTTCCTCCCAGGTCTCGGAGATCGAGCCAGATTCTCTAAGGAGACAGTTGTCGTCGTTTATAGACAACAGGCTGGCGTTAATCAGCCAGGTTAGAGACGCAATGGCGTTAGCCCAAGACAAACAAAAGGAGTACTCTGATGCAAAAGGAAGAGGAAACTTAAACGTGTTTAGGAAAGGGGGCTTAGTCCTATTAGACACTAAGAACCTACCGCTAAAGGTGGTTAGCTCTGTAGAGAGCAACAAGTTGAAGCACCGCTTCATCGGACCCTTTGCGGTCCTGGCCAGACATGGCGCGGCGTATACCATTGACCTCCCAAAGTCAATGGCGACGCACCCGACGTTCTACGTGGGGCGTCTTAAGCGGTATCACGATCCGCTGGGTCTTCCTTCTCGGACGGAGGAAGACCAAGGTGAGAACTCACCTCCTCGAAACGAGGCTGAGTCCTCTGGACAACCGGAGTTGCCGGTGTCGAAGCCTGTGAATGATACATAGGCTGGTACCCACGCGAGTCATACGAAGGGTATGACGGTACCGAATGGGAAGAGCTTGGGTAGGAGCTATACCCATAAGCCGAGTGGTACGAATACCCCTGCGGCTCATAAGAGGGCATACGACCATGCACCTCATGGCTTAGAGTCTCTAAGCCTCGACGGAGCTCCTTTAGGGCGGAAGCCGAAACTCGGCGGTCAACGCGCCCATGGAGCTCATGAGTCTCACGATCAAGAGCGTCCAAGTCTTGGCGAAGGACCTCAAGGGTCCCCGGCTTGCCAGCCTGAGAGGCAGCCTGACCACCAGGTCCAAGCCCAAGGGCTATCTCGATCGCATAGACGCGATCTCGAAGCTGACGGACCTCGTCGCTTAACAGGGACCCCACAGAGTCCCGACCCGAAGTTGAGGGTCCAGAAGGATACGGCTGAGAAGGAGCCTCGTATTCAAACGCGTGCGAGAGCTCCTCCTGCCCTCCTTGATCGGAACGGCGAGCTCCACTACCATGTGGAGCGGGTCGTTTAAGAGCGGCGGCGCTCTGGGAAGCGCCAGCTGTTTCTGAAGTGACGGGGGTACCCCTCGTCACAGAACTCGTGGGAGCCGGAAGACCGGCTCCGGGTTGACTGCCCGAAGGCTGCTGAGATTTGGGATCTGCAACAGCCGGGGCGTAAGTAGTCCGCGGCTTCTTAGCCGCCTTACGGTGTACGGTCTCTGGGTTGACGGAACCGTACCCGCGCTCATCTTGAGCGCTGGACTTAGATTGCTGTCTAAGTCCCTCCATGACGGAGTGGAGTTGCCGCTTAGCGACTAAGTGGGCAAACTCAATACGAAGATCTCGCTGGTCCAAAACATAGGACAGCAGGCGATCTTCTCGGAGTTCTTTTAACTCCTGAACTGTAATGTTCTTCAGAGAAACCCATCTCCAGAACAGGTCCTCTGCCTGGGTCTGGGTTGTGGTGTTCTCGGGCTGTACCAAGGGTAGCCCCACACGGGGAAGAGCCCACCACGGTCTTCCGGTTTCTTCCGGAGACTTGTGAATTCCTTGAGAGGAATTCGGTGTGGTGCAAGTAGCACACACCTAGCGGCCTCAATGTCATTGACAAAGAGTGGTTCGACTTGAACCAAGGCACGCTCATAGGCGCCACGTGAAGTGCGCCCATGGTTAAGACCACGAGGGGCCTTGAGGTGCTCCAAGAACATTGGAGACCCAGACCCCGCATCCGGTGGGTAGTATCCGCAGGGATATATCGGCGTTGGAGGTGCAAAGGATGATACATCTGTTGCGCCTTGCAGTTGAGCAGCTTGATAGCGCTCCTGCTGCTCGTCGTGATCATTGGAGATCTCTTGGGGCTCAGAGACAGCCCCCTCCTCTTCCTCCTCGTCTGAGGAGTCGAACATGGATCGGAATCCCTTAGCGATTGAAGGCTCTGACGTAGGAGAGCCAGGGGCTGCGCGCTTCTTAGCAGCAGCAGCACCCTCACCAGCTCGCTTTGGAGAAGCTGCTTTCGCAGCTTGGGCTCGAGCCTTACCTTCGGTTAAGGTAAGGTTCTTGGCAGGCGAGCTCGTCGAAGCTGCCTTTGCCTCTGGTGATGTAGTATCATCAACAGGAGCGTCCTGCGAAGGAGCGTCCTGAGAAGAAGATAGATCCTAAGCGGATCCAGGAGAGTCCCCGTCAGACTCTGATCCCGTGATAATAGGGATGTGAAACTCCGGGGACTCTGACCCAGGACTGTGGTCCCGATAGGCGAACCGAGGGTTCGGCCTATCGTCGGGTGAAAGGGAGCGCGAGCGACTGCGTCGCGAACTCCCTTCTTGGCTGGCAGCAGCAGCAGTGCGCTTGCTACCTGCCTCGGAAGCCGCCTTGCGGACTTCCTTGCGCGGAGTGGCCTTGTCTTTCGACTTGGCCTTAGCAGTCTTCGACCTCGCGGTCTTAGACTTAGAAGGCGCCGAAGCGCCGCGAGTGCCTGCCTTCTTAGGCATCTTGGGAGGTTGATGTGGGAACCTCCAGGTGTCTTGTGCGCGCGAAAAGGCTGAATGAAAGCCTTAAAGCCACAACGGTGGCTCGTCGATGGGTATCGACAAGGACGGGAAAGAGAGCGGAGCTCTCTTCCTAGCTCCTCATTAGTTGGGGGTGTTTCCAACCTAAGTGGGGGAGGATGTAACGGGGTTACATGAAGGGGTACCCTAGAAAGGGTACCGCCTTTAGAAGTAGATATACTTCTGTGAGTATTCGTTTTGGATACTCACTCGTGGGTGGTGTGGACCACACTACTGCCACGTAGGTTCGGTGGCTGAGGGCCAACCAATAACATTAAACCTACCTTTTATATGCATAATTAGCTTAAAGTATAGTTAATTAGTAATTTGTATTACAGGCCAAATGGACCTAATTAACTATAAATAAATCAGTCTAAAACTTACGCTAAACTGGCTATTAAGTCCCCTAAGACCAGGGACTAGTGAATTGCCGTTCACTTAGAGTTTGTATACTCTTAATAGCACGCTTCCTCTAAGCAAGGTGCTCGTGTGACCCCGTCACAAAAGGCATTCAATTTTGAAATGAGCTGAGCAATTGAGTGTGGTGAATAAATGGAAGAAGTGCGACGCTGTTAGGATGCATGACGCGGTTTCAGGGGAACTTGCGAATATTGCATCGAAGGTGAAGCATATACTGTAGCTACTACACGACAGTACAACTAGACCTGACGCAGGTGCGATTAAATGATACATCATATGAGTATGTCCCTCAATTATTGATTAAAACCGATTCAGGATATAGTTGAAAATTTGCTTTAGCTTAAATATCCCACTAACCAAAAACCCGCTTCAATTCGTTTAAATAAAACTAAAACGAAATTTTGACTGTATTAACGATGAAACGTTCCCACGTTCCAATAATCTTGGTTTAAGCGTCCGCGAAGCGGGCGCCCAGGATTCTAGTTCGCAGAAAAGGGAAAGCAGTAGGCAATTCTCAGTGCTCTTAGTAATACAAAATTCGCTCGTCAATAACCGGTTAACTTGCGTTTTTTGTTTTTGTGGGGTCTCAAATGCCAAGTTAAAAATATACTTTGAAGTCAAGTCTGTACAAAGCACTTTACTGCAAGAAGTGTGAGTACGCTTGGTTGTCAGTCTCCTCTTCGCAGCGGAAGCCTACTTGGCTCAGGAACGCATCAAATGCTACGTTGTCCTTCGTAGGCACCTGGAAACCGACGAGTACGCGGCCAATGTCGGCACCATGGTTGCGATAGTGAAACAGACTCACGTTCCACTGACGCGCAGATTGGCTGCAGCAATAGAGCGATCAAACGCAAAATAAGTCAGCCTTGAACTTTTAACGGCAACAATATACAGCAGAGTGTTGACGTACCCGAGAGCCTCGAGGAAGTCTTTCAGTGCACCGGGGCGCTCCGGGAACTCGATACGGAATAGTCGCTCATTGGTGACCTAACCAGATCAAAAATCGACATATTAGCAGAAATTCCATTGCAGCCACATCATCAACGCAACGACGCACGTTTTCAGGACGGCCACCGGCGAGGTGGCGCAGGTGCGACTTGGCTAACTCGTTGGATGCCAAATCGATGGCGCGCATGTCACCACGCTCGTTGATTGCCTTCACGACGCCCACGAACTCGTCCTCCGTCTTGGTCTGAATGCTCATGCAGATGTGAGCATCGTTGTCACTCTCGGAATTCATGCGGTACGAAAACTCGGTCACGTTCAGAGGGACTGTTGCAGTACACGTTGGAAGACGTTAACGGAAAGTTAGTCGGGATGATTAATTCGTTCCAAACAAATTCCTGTCCAATGACAACAACGTACAGATGACGTCGTAAAGGCCTTGGAAGCTGCCAATCTTCTCGGGGATCTTGACAGCCATGAAACGCTCGCGATCGTCTGAGCGCTCGGAGACAAAGCGCAATCGGTCAAAGTCCATGTTAGCAGCAGCCAACACAGCCACATATTTTTCTTCCTGCGCGTTCTTCACACGTGCGTACTTCTTGGCACCAGCCACACTGATTGCACCTATTAGTCATATCCCAAAAACCATTAACAATGTGTCATCGTGAGTTCCATGACAATAACCAAGGTGCTAGGTCCATCACAGCAACGCACCGGTGGGTTCCATCAACGAGCGCGTGTCACCGAACACTTCCTTGATCGCAGAGCAGATCTCGTCGGTCGACACGGTAACAACCTCGTCTACCAGATCCTTGCATAACCGGAAATTCTCTGTGCCGATGGTCTGGATGCCTACTTCCTCGGTAAATCGGTTGACACTCGGAATGGTCACTGGAGATCCCTCCTTCAGTGATTTTTCGAGTAGATTGGCGCCTTCGGCCTCCACGCCGATAATTTTTACATCAGGTGCCACCTCCTTCACGTAGGCCGCAAGACCAGCAATCAGACCACCACCGCCGACAGGGGCGAAAATTGCCGTAGGACGATCTCCCGCCGTCTACTCATATCCATCGAATTCCAGAAGTAAAGTTAATTCGACTGTTCACAAGAAGTCAAGAATGTTGCTATCGTCCTTACCTCTTTTAGGATCTCCATGCCGATTGTACCATTGCCAGCGATCACGAGTGGATCATCGAACGGATGCACCAGCGATCGACCCTCGGCCTGTGCAATGCGGAAGGCTTCTTTCTGCGTTGGTACACATCAAACACGTCACATTCCACAACGTCTACCACCATTAGCCACAACAGCGACGCACCAACGACGCAGCAAAATCGGCACCGTGTTCCACTATCGTGACGTTGTTCTTGGTGGAGTGGGAGATGTTCTGAGCTGTGCCAACAGGAGCGATGACGATGGCGTCGACATCGAGTTTGGCGGCGGCATAGGCCACGCCCTCCAGGTGGTTACCAGCCAAGCAGGCCACGATTCCCTTTTTCCGTTGGGCTTGCGTCAAGTTCGCCATCTTGTTGTAAGCGCCGCGCAGGTTGAACGAAAAGGTTGGTTGCATGTCCTGCAGAGCAGAAAAACATGGGCATTCAGTATGATATACACGGCAGACTAACAGCATCTGTTGCACGCACCTCGCGCTTGAGGAAGAGGCGACAATTGCCTGGTAGCGACTGCGTCAGCGCCGGCGCAAGCTGCAGCGGCGTCTGAATAGCCACGTCATACACGCGGCTCTCGAGCACCTCACGCAGGTAGTCGTGCGAGCCTGGACGCACCCAAGATGGCTTAACAGTCAACGACGAGAGACCGCGACGGAGCATAATGGATCGAATTGCAAAGTGCCGTGATGTAGCCACAAGAGCGACAGAGGTGACGACAAGCTCTGAGCCAAGAGGAACGTTGCTTGATGTAATGCGCAAACGTTGGTGTACACAAACATGAGAACTATGTGGTGTACGTAAATTAGTGTGACAGCCATCACTTCTCGATTCGGTGTCAACATTGTGTATCTGGTGGGTACCTTTTCCTAATGCCACCAAACTTGTCTCGGAAAGACGAAAGATTTCCTCCCTCAAAGGAAAAGACGAGCAAGAAGACGTGATCACGTCCGACCGCTCGTTTCCCTTGGCTGTTACGGCTCGTTCGGCGCTGTACGAGGTTCAACAAGTGACAGAGCGAGTGCTGCGACGTCTTGTGTGGTTGTAGAGCCCTCTGCCGCGCTCACTGAGGCTCTAGAGACCGAGAAACAGCGACGAAGAAGATGCAGGCGGCCAGCGCCGGTTTAGCGCCGCGCGCGCCGCCCAGCGACAAGGAACAGAAGCTCATGGACGTGATTCTGCAGGCACCTGAGGCGCGCGTGGCGCCGCTGCTGGCGTGCGTCAAGGGCTGGCCGCTGGAGGCGCAGGCGGACTTGGCTAACTGGCGTCAGGTGCTATTGAAGCTACACAAACTGCTATTGGCTGCATTGCAGCAGTGTCCGCGTCTACTATTGGTGGAAACAGAGCTGGAAAAGACAGAGCAGCCAAGCACGACGCAGACAGAGCAGGAACTGACGGAACAAGTGTACGAGATCTTGAAGTTTTCGAGCTTTCTGCTGGAAAATGCTGCAAATAAAGCAGTGTATCCATCTGCAGAGCCAGTGATGGCTCTGCTAGCAGCTAGAAATGATCGGGTGGTTGCAGAGGCGACGAAGGTGGTGGCCATGTTAGCGTTGCCACCCCAAGTGCATCGTTATGCTGCAGATCCCACGAGTTTCGTGGACCCTGAAGCAGGCAGGATTAATTTACTCAGGAGACGGCTGTTGACAGTGGCTCAAGGGCGAGGTACACCTAAAACCAGCTTGGAGGTGGTGGATTATTTGAGTACCGTGGATGCAGCCACACTAACGGATGTGGAGTTCCAATTTTACACTACAGAGCAGCAAGGTGAAGATACAACGTCCCGGGTGGTCAATGTGCCCATTCCGCCTTATGAAGAAGTAGTAATAGCGACGACGCCTCCTGCGGAAGCTGCGTGTGCAGCAGCGACGACGTGCGAACGTCTGATTGAGCGGTACAAAATCCCCAAGAGACTGCATTTCCAACTTTATACTCAAGTACGGGCATATTACGCGTCGCGCAGTGCATTGACACGAGAGAATTTCGTGGTGGAACGACTGCATGCACTGCTCGCGCTATTTTCGCTTTTCAGTGATGCCTGGGATGTGACGAATTATGTGGAACAACATCCAGAACTGACGAGGGGAATAGTGGAACTTATTCGCGTCGAGTGTATCGATCGCGTGCCGGTACGCGTCCGAATTGCAGCAATGCTTGTTCTTACCGCGCTAGTGAACGATCGTGTTGGGAGAGCAGGTGGTATGGGAGTACTTGGTCGACAGTCCAATGTTTTGCAGGCCTTGGGTGTTGTTAAGGGGACGCCACACGGTGTTTTCCCTTCACTGGTGCGATTCTGTATGGCTGAGCTGGGTGATGCTACAGCGCTTAGTTCCACAGTGGGAACGTCAGGATTATCTTCTCCGCCTCCGGAAACTGCGGATACAGATATGGATATGAGTCTGGCTGTTGCATTTGTACAGGCAACTACAGATTTGCTGTCCCCTCAAGAGGCTGAGGTGGTAAGTGCACCCCCATTTCGAAGTGTTGGCAGCGGAAGCGTCCAAGAGACAAAGTTATACTGGATGGAGTCTGTTTTAGGACTGTTGACCGCTGTGGTAGCAATTCAATCTGGTGCTGCTGTCTTGACGGAGAATGGCATCGTTCCTGCTCTTCTGCACGTACTCACTATGCCCGCGATAAGTGCTTTTCATATGGCCGTAACAACGCAATGCGTACAAGCGTTAGAAATAACAGTGAGTAGTCACTCAGCAGCAGCTGCGCTGTACCGAGACCTGAACGGAGTCGGTATCCTTGTGGATCGGCTCAAGTTGGAATGCGCCAGTATCGCTGGTCCTAAAAGGAGTGCAACAGTCTCGTCTGCCGTCTCGGAAACAAAATCGGTGCTGCTGCTAGCTATCTTAGCATCGTTATCAATGTCATTCCATTCTCAAGGCGTGATGAGTGCAGGAGCAACAAGCCGATCTATACGTGAGGGAAGTGCTCTCAACAAGGTGTTACTGCAACTTCTGTCCAATGTGGACATATTTGGGCCAGTCGTATTTGCTCAGGCAGCAAGTGTGGTTTCTGATATTATCAACAATGATCCAAGCAGTGTGAATCACGTCCATGCTGCAGGCTTGGCAGATGCATTCTTAAAAACACTTACACGATGGGATATTGCAGAGCTGTATCCTTCTCGAATACTGTTACCACCATCCAGTGAGTTGCTTACTGCAGTGCCAACAGTGCTGAATGCATTGTGCCTTACAACTGCACACGCGGAAAAGGTGGTAAAGTATGAGCCGCTCATGCATCTCCTGGACGTTTTCGCGCTCCCACAGTACACAGAAGACGAATGCAAGGACTACTGCTTTCAGGGCGATACAGCGGCTGTCGTCGGTGCTGGTATCTTTGAACTGATGCGGCACGTTCCTAGCTTTCAAAATGCAGCCATTCAAGCCGCGGTCCACGCTTTGAAGAAGGTAATTCGTTTTGGTGAAGAAAGCATTTCGCCAACACCCTCATCACTGCCTCAATCCGTTGGATACAAGGCCAATGGTATTTTAATACGGATGACGACGCATGTTGCAGATTTATTGGAGCCTCTGCTATCCAAATCCGAACATGCTGCTTATTTTGCGGACCTTGGAGGCATTCGATTGCTCCTAGCACTTTATCAACTAATTTTACCGAGTACTTCCTCCTTTTTGGAAGGTGCGCTGCCAAGCAAGAAAAACATGACTGATTTACCCGAAAACTCCCTGGCTCATAATCCAGCGGTGCAGTCAATTACGCTGGCGCTACGTTCGTATGCTTCCCAACAGCCTACTAACCTTCTTGGAGCAATCACAAAAGAACTAAGCACACAAATGGACAGCCTGCAACGCTCGCGTGCTAAGGTTGGATTGCCGTGGTTCCTGAGCGAGAGTGGCGAGGGTGCTGAGAAGGTATTAAGCTCATTGCCGGATGTTGATTTGGTCGATTTTGCCGAGCTGGTCGGCGCACACGATAAAGCAATGACGGGTTCCGGTCATGATAAGGTGATGGTCGTGGGAGAGTACCTCCGAGTGCTAGCAGTGCTGGAATGGCTTGCGTCTGTGCTAATTTGGACGCTGGAAACTGCACACACCCACATGCAGAGTCGGCGATGGTTTGCAGAGTTTACGACATCTTCGACGCAACAAGTTATGGTGCGTTTGTTCCGTGTGGACCGCTCGGTGCAGTTTGAGCGAGCGAGTTTGGCGGGACTTCATCAGAAGAAGCGAAAGGAGAAAGGCCCAGAAAAGCAGACTGAGGATAAAACCGATGACATAATGGAGGTGACCTCAGGTGCTGAAGAGAATAAGCCTGCGGCTAAAAGTGCTTCTCGGGGAGCAGGCCTCTGGAAAGTGGGTTCTTTGCTTCTCCTCCGCTTTTCATTGAGTATGCGCGGGCTTTTAGCAGTTTACTGCAAAGTTTTCTTATCGGCTCCGATGCAACACCGGAGAGGTGATGATATTGTTGTACCTTTGGCACCACACGCTCGTGCGTTAGCACGGACGGCAACGCAGATTCTGGAGGGTCATCTGCTATACGTCGTATCAGTGAACCGTGCGACACAGATTGACACGTTCGTGCAGCAATACTACCTCACGTTCCTTTTGGAGACAATTTCAGTTGTGCTGTTCGAGGGGAATAAAAAACAAGCCAACACTCTGTTGCTGGTTGAGCTGATGAAACCGATACGTGAGATTTCGGAAGTGCAATCAGCCAATTCCCCTGAGGCGCTTCCTACAGCAACTGATGATGTCCCTATGGTTCAAGAAAATGTTTTGGAAGGAGGAAGTGATGCTGCGAAGTCCGGTAAAGCGATTGCTACATGCGATGGTGCTCAGATCACGGCATCAAATCTTATGGATGTCGTCATGAATATTATTGAGCGTTTCTTCACAGTGTGTCTTGAAGGAGAACGGAACAAGGCTCCTGGTACTGCTGATAGCAAGCCCTCGCAGATGGTGTTGACGTCGTTTCACATTGCAGCAAGTGTATTGCGGAAGCTGTCTAACCTGGAAGCTTTATCTGCTTCACCATTGACAGCGGCGCTGCTTACAAGTGATGAAGCAGGAGAGTCGGATGGGGTGGCATTCGAGCCTCGAAAGCTGACAGTGCAGTTGCATTCAATGTGCACACGTACGCTACTGTCGCTTTGGAATAATCCGACGTTTTCGTCTATGTCTGTCGATTCATGCTTAGCGGAAGTTATGCCTATTGCCGTAACGATATTGAAGAATCGCATGGATAGCGACGATGGAGGGGGGTCCGATGGTGAAAGCGAGGTGAGTGGTACAGGTCGTCGACAAGGACTGGGATTTAGTCGTGGCAACCGCGAAAGAAATTCGAGTACCGAGTTGTATAACGAAGCATTGTCTCTTCGACGAGCACTTTTTGGAGGATCACGTGGAGGAGGTTCATCTGGAAGCAGTTATCGCCAGACTTTCGCACCGGATTCTGAGATTGTAGAGAGCTTGGTTTCAATGGGTTTTCCGCAAGCTCGTGTTGAGCGCGCACTACGACAGATCCAAGTAAATAACGTGGAGTTAGCAATGGAGTGGATTCTAGGCCACCCCGAGGATGAGGGCGATGATAACGAAGCACAGAATGACGAAGCGAAGGATGACAACACAGTCACTGAAGCGTCTATCCGCCGAGAACAAGAAGCAGTAGGGGAGAAGAAATGGAAGAAGCATTGCAAATGCTCTACGCTTCTCTTCGAGACAATTTCGAAGCAGTGTGCTTTCAAATCTTACGTGTGCAAGCTGCAAAAGTAATGCACGAGCATACGAAATGCAGCAATGAATCTGAGTTCCCAAACAATTTGTATTCCAGCCAATACTTGGTCAAGACGATTGCAGAGTACTTCAGCTTTTTATGCTCACGTTCGGAAGAAGACCGCGAGATTGTGATCCAGCGTCTTAATGCTGCGATTCTAGATTATTTTAATGGCGAAGAAGGCGGAGACGAGTATTTGTCGGTATTAACCCACCTTCTAGCGCTCATTCTCCAACTGAATTCCGATTCGTGGGCCGTAATGCAACTTCAGTCGCCATCGTGTATTGACAAGCTCGTAGCATCTGTGTCGAACACTGGAAAGGGCGATCTGAAGCCTTCCTGTACGCCAGTGCTGTGGTTCTCGATGCAGTTGTGGCAGGAAAAGCAGCAAAACGATTATCTACGTCAGGTTCACCTACTCTTGATGGAGCTAACGAAGCAAAGAATGGGGATGAGTCAAAAGAAGTCAAAGTTGGTAGCACTGATACAACAACCAAACTGAGGATATCGTGTTCGAGCAACAACTGGTTACCATCTGTCTGGAAACGCTGAAGCGGGCATCATTGGTAGCCTCGACGAATGTCAGCAAGGCAGTAGCACACGCGATTTGGCAGCTACTGTCACGCTTAACGCTCAAGTATGACTTGGCATCGTTTTTTTTGGCAAATGACGGACTTGATGCTGTATTGAATATTCCGGAAAGTCTATTTTTCGTTGGATACCAAGAATTGACGTGCATACTACTCTCACAGGCTCTAGAATCACCCGAGGTTCTAGAGCATATGATGGAAGAAAAGATTCGACGTGCCATCACCAAATTGTCCACGCGGTTTGGCGCACCCACCCAGATGCGTATCACACCGCGCGCATTGCTAACTGAGGTTGCTTCATTTGCAGCACGTAATGAAACTGTGTTCCTCAAAGCATTGCAGAATTCGGTAAGAGTAAAAAAGACTGAATCAGGCCGACATACATTGTACCAAGACCGAAAAAGCCTGAAAACACAGAGACGGGCGGCGGAGCAGTCAGCGAACGGGCATCTGATGGCTCATGACAGCGCGACTAGTGGAACTAAGCCTGCTCATAAGTTCCCAAAGGATCACAAACATCAAGCTCACGTAATTGTGCACAAGATTATTGTCCGCATCCGGCGATTATGGGACATAGAAAAACATGACAAGAAGCAGCGTGACGTGCAGCACTCGTTAAACAACGAGTCCACTTCCATGTCAGCGGGGATGTGCGTGGGTGTGTACTTGCAGTTATTAGTGCATCTAATTACTATCTTCCCCGCGTGTGCGACATCCCTTGCTAAGGCAAAAGAGGAAACTGGCTCACATGGAGAGCGTGAGAGCTTTACACGCTTGGTACTATGCGAATTTTTGCCTTCTCGTGAATTGTGCCAGTTTGCCGCTGCTCGCAAAATGTTGAAGGAGGACGGATTTTACGGATCTAGCAGACTCGGCAATGGTCATGCAGACCAACTGGTTGCGGATGTGAAAGTGTTCCTTGACATTCGTACACGGATGCGTGTGCATAACGCACACAGGTTACTTGTAGGCATCGGTAGCCATTCTGGAGAAGGTTCGAAGTGTATTATTTTGGAGCTTGTGAGTTTGCTGCAAGAGTGGCCACACAATGGTTCTGTGGGTCTCGCGACAGAGGATAGCGATTTGAGTGTACGTGACGAACGTGCATTAAGCTCATTGCATGCATGGTCAGGCTTGATTATGAGTATTTTATGGCCTAAGGGCTCGTCGAAAGGCTTTGCGTGGGATAAAGGTCGTGTTGGGGGGGGCCTTAAGGGAAACACTCATTCGTGACGCTATTAGCCGAGGCGCTGCGCAAAATTGATTTGACGCATCCACTGGCACATACTACGTGCACGATGTTGCTTCGCCCCTTGTCCACACTCACGCGGTCATTTGTGACACACCGCGTAAAGCGTCTGCTAAAGAAGCGCAACCACAATGCAACCGTTTTGGGGGGCGTTGGGTCACCGGAATGCAGTCAGAATCGTTCCGTGAGCAACACTGGTACAGAGACATCGGTCGCTGTAATGGTGTCTTCAGCTGCAGCTTCCCCTTCTACCGAGGGTATTCATGAGTCGAGCGCTACAGTTGGTCAAGATGACAGAATGGAGGTGGACATCGATAATCGACAAGCAACAGATAGCACTGGACCTGATTTTATCCGCTACGTGAAGAAGATGATGATGATGTTTCAATGCGATCCCCGTTATCTGGAATGGACGACCACGACATGCATGACGATGATGATGAGGAACACAGCGAAGATGAGCGAAGTGACCGCAGTAGTGTATCTGATCATTCTACAGATGAAGGAGAAGGCGAAGAAGATGAAGACGAGGACGACGATGATGATGAAGACGATGATGACGATGATGGTGATGATGATGATGATGATGACGGATTTGAGGAGCACCATCATCTTCATATGTCTCGTCGTACGGGGGGTCACGGATCGAGTCGTCGTACTTCTTCGAATCGACTATGGGGATCGCTCGACTCGGAGCTTTCGATCCTAGATGCGCTAGATGAGGTGGATGAAGAAGAGTTCTCGTATTTGAACATGCTAGATGATGAGCATTCTTTGCCGAAGAACAACGACGTCGCGATCGTCTAGCT
>VOQZ01000890.1:0-15171 GCA_008079305.1 Phytophthora palmivora
AACTTGTTGATGCTGGAGGTCGTCGTCGAGGCAGTGTCCATGGCGAAGGCGTAGTCGGAGTCTTGGGCAGGGAAAACGGGGCTTGGGCTCATAACCAAAAGTCAAGTCGTTTGAGCACTAGATGATAGCAAAGTGATTGATTTAGGTCCTTAGTTCGCAAACTGCCTGCTACCTCTAAGCCTACTGGATGTCCTACCTGGATACACACTACTGGATTCCTAACTGGATACTGAGCTACCCCAGCCAATCAGCGACTGCCACGTCGACGCTCATCTTGTACCCACAATCTTGTACCCACGCACGCCTGTAGCGTAAACACTTGTCCCGTAATCAGCTTCACGTAATCACGGGAATGCTTGCGGCACCACTGAGTGAAGGTCGTACCGGTATCTACCGGTACACCGCGGCAGGTCGAGGCGCTTTTTTGACAACAAACTCCCACTGCCGCTGCAAGGTCTGGTCGAGTCCCCACCATGAGGTACATCAGGCAGCCGACTGCATTCCGGTACGGCACCTTCGCCATGGTCTCTTCGTGCTTGCAGGCCCCTTCGCACATGGCCTTGGTCAGCTTGAGTCCTGGGTCTTGTGGTGTCTTAACAGGGTTGCTCTTCTCCATGCTGAACTTCTCCAGGATGTCCTTCGCAAACTTGGTCTGCCACACCGACACTATTGAGGGTAACCGGTTTGATAACGGTTATTAACCGTGAACCAGTTAACCCGAACCGGTCCAATGCGACCCCACGTTGATTACGCCATCAGTGATTACGCCACCGTCGATTACGCTACATGTAGGTACAAGATTGTAGGTACAATTTGGGGAAGCGACGTGGCGCTCTCTGATTAGCTGTAGTATCTCAGTATCCAGAAAAGAATCAAGTAGTGTGTATCCGGTAGGTCTAGAGATAGCAAGTAGTCTTGCAAACTAAAGACCTCAATCAATCACTTTCGAATCTTCCTTCTTCCCCTCAAGTGGTCTACTATCCTCGCTCCGGTCAAGCTCCGAGTGGTGACTCTCCCTTCCCTTCTCTTCGTCCAAGATCCATACCCTTCTTCATTCAGCAGCCACGCTAGTGTCGAGTATCGCGATAGCACCTTAATGGGCCTCGTAACCAGTTGGGTATAGCACACATCCAGCATTCGGAGGAGCGCCAAGACCTCCTTGTCCACCATCCCGTATTAATCTCGTTGGTTTCAAGGTGCGACTGGTGAAGGTTATGGCCAATACACGCCGTCGTGTTCTTGCATCAGTACGGCCGAGATTGCCCATTTGCTGGCATACAGAACAACCACTGGAGTTCGACTGGATCGAAGTGTCTTAGGACTGGTGTGGAGACTACCCTTTATCAGGTTATGAGCCCAAGCACCATGTCCTCTGCCCAAGACGTCTCCACCAAGGTCTCCATCGACAAATTCAACGGCGACAATTACGCGACGTGGAACCGCTACATGCGTGGCGTGTTCCTGACCAAGTCGGTGTGGCATGTCGTGAACGTGAGACGACTCCGACCTTCGCGGACACTCGGGCCAAGGACGACTACGTCAAGTCGAGCAACATCGCGTTCGGACTGATGCTGCTCCACATGGACGCGGACTACCATCACGTGGTGGGCAACTGCGAGGAAGCGGTGGGTGGCGCGGTCGCGCCTGAGGACGCTGTACGGAGGATCGCAGAAGGCTGGTCGCATCTACCTGAAGCGACAGCTCTTCAGCATGGAGATGGCGGAAGGCGGCAATGTACTTCATCATTGCAATGAGGTTCTCAACATCAGCGCAAGCTCAGCAGCATCGGCGCCAAGATGGAGGACGAGGACGTGGCGATCTGTTTGCTGCGCAGTCTCCCCAAGAGCTACGAGAACGTCGTGCTGAACTTGGAGATGAGCAACGCAGAGCTGCGATCGCAAGACGTTGTGAAGGCTCACGAACGAGCATATCAAGAGGCAAGGCGAGAAGACGGCGACGGTGAAGATGAGAACGCGGCCAAGGCGTTCACACCGACCGCGAATCTCGTCAATGCACGTACTGTGGGAAATTGGGGCACGTGATTGACAAGTGCTGGACCAAGCAGAAGGATGAGAATCGGGGCCCAAGACGCGGCGGCAACAACAATGGCCGTGGACGCGGGGCCAACAACATCCATGGAGAAACGGCAGTGACGGCTATGACTACGACTACGACTACGATCGAGTGGCATTTGCAGTTTCTCTGGAGTGTGGAATTTCGACGGGCAAGAATGTGTCCGACATGTGGGCGGTCGACAGCGGCGCAACGCACCACATCTGCAACGACAAGGCCAAGTTCACCACGCTGAATGAGCAAGATGAAGGTGAACTTTCGGTGGCTGACGGCAACAAGGCCGCGATCAAGGGTGTGGGGACCATCGTGCAACGAGTGGTTCTACCCAACGGCAACGAGCACGACATCGAGATCAAGGACGCGCTGTACGTGCCGAGCATGAGCAAGAATCTTCTGTCAGTGCCACAGATCAACAAGAGTGGCAAGTTTCAAGTGGTGTTCGACGGCAACAAGATGCACGTTGCGCGCAAGGGCTCGAAGCAAGTGGTGGCAACGGCGGACCTCGTGGATGGACTCTACTGGCTTCACTTCACCCTCTCAACGATCGGCGAATGCGGTGACAGGAGGAAAGACTGTCGACTTACACGCGCGAATGGGTCACGCTCCGGTTGAGGTACTTCGCAAGATGGTCAACACAACATGATCAAGGACGCGAAGGTACCCTCGAAGTCGAGTGGATCAAGCATGTCGCGGTTGCCAACAACAAGGAAGATGGTCCAAAAACATTCCCGAGCAACCCGAACAAAACCAAGTACAAGCCATTCGAGTTCCTCCACTTCGACATTTGTGGACCCATGGAAGAAGAGTCGCTGGGTGGCAGCCGTTACTTACTGCTCATCACGGATGAAGCAAGTAGCTGCATGTCGGGATTCTGTCTGCGTGCCTAGTCGGAGAGTGAAGGCTGTCTGCGCAAGTTCATCACCAAGGTGGAGAGGCAATTCGATGCCAAGGTGAAATTCGTGCGGCATGACGGAGCCAAGGAGTTCGCGACCAACTCGCTCAAGGCTTTTTACGAAGATCACGGCATTGACGTCCAGCCTACGGTTCGTATGCGCACCAGACCAACGCGACTGCTGAGCGCGCCAACTGAACAATCGTGACTATTGGCCGCAGCATGCTTCACTACGCTGGCTTGGAGAAGTGTTTCTGGGCTGAGGCGGCGATGACGGCCATCTACATCAAGAATCGTCTGCCGTCTCCGAAGTCGCCGGACAAAACTCCGTTCGAGATCGTGTACAAGTCCAAGCCGAGTGTGAAGCACATGCGTGTGTTCGGCTGCCGGACGTACATTTTGACGCCAAGAGAGAAGCGACTCAAGTGGGACCCCAAGGCTCGTGAAGGTATTTTCCTGGGTTATGAAAGTGTCGAAGGCGTATCGAGTTTATGACATCGAGGCGGGGAAGGTGGTAATCAGTCGCGATGTCAACTTCGATGAATCGACCTTTGACTTGCACAGCCGATTTCCGACGAAGATGTCGATGATACTGCGCTGGACTTTGCCTCCCTCGACATCGATGATAATGGCCCTCCGCAAACGGACTACAAGCAGGCGGGGAAGCGCAAGAATCGTTCAAGTGACGAAGATGACGTTGGAAGAAGGCCTCGCACCGTCCGCCACCGAGTTGGACTAGAGGAAGCAAGTGCGCCGAACCGAGTGAACCCTGACGAAGAAGAAAGATCTGGCGACCAAGATGACGGGTCGACACCTCCTGTGTTTTGGCGTGCAAGTGCTAACGCAGTCGAAGCAACTGTGGATTTATCGGAGCCATCGACATTCCAAGAAGCGGTAAATGGTCCGGACCAAGTGCACTGGCGTAAGGCAATTCGTGCCGAACTCAAGTCGATGCGACTTCGTGGTGTGTTTCGTGCTGCCAAGTTGCCTAACGGACAACGCGCCATTGGCACCAAGTGGGTGTTCAAGATCAAGTGCAAAGCGGACGGATCCGTCGAGAAGTACAAGGTGTTGTCAAGAAGGCGCCTCGACCTGCCGCGGTGTACCGGTAGATACCGGTACGACCTTCACTCAGTGGCTCCACAAGCATTCCCGTGATTACGTGAAGTTGATTACGGGACAAGTGTTTACGCTACAGGCGTGCGTGGGTACAAGATTGTGGGTACAAGATGAGCGTCGACGTGGCAGTCGCTGATTGGCTGGGGTAGCTCAGTATCCAGTTAGGAATCCAGTAGTGTGTATCCAGGTAGGACATCCAGTAGGCATAGAGGTAGCAGGCAGTTTGCGAACTAAGGACCTAAATCAATCACTTTGCATTTTATCATCTAGTGCTCAAACGACCTTGACTTTTGGTTATGAGCCCAAGCCCCGTTTTCCCTGCCCAAGACTCCGACTACGCCTTCGCCATGGACACTGCCTCGACGACGACCTCCCGCATCAACCAGTTTGACGGAACCAACTTCCACACGTGGAAGTTCAAGATGCGCATGGTGCTCGAGGAGCGCGACCTGTGGGAAGTGTCAAGTGGAGAGATCAAGCTGGAGCACTGCACTAATGCGCTGGACCAATCGACGTTCAAGAGGAAGTCTCGCAAGGCGCTGGCGATCATCTGTCTCGCGATGGAGGATTCGCAGTTGCCGCTGGTTCGGTCGGCCAAGGATACGTATGATGCATGGTCAAGAATGGAAGGACACTTCGAGAAGAAGAGTTTGGCAAACAAGCTCTTCTTTCGTCGACGTTTCTTCACGACGATGATGAGCGAAGGTGTGAGATGTGCTGGAGCACATTAACAAGGTAAAAACGCTGGCGGAACAGCTCGACGCGGTGGGCGCTCCGTTCAGCGAGGACGACTTGGTGATCACGCTTCTGGCAAGTCTGAGTGAGTCGTACCAGTTCCTCATCACAGCGTTGAAGTCGAGAGTCGACTCGCTGACATGGGAACTCGTGACGTCTCGGCTGCCGCATGAGGACTTGAAGCGCAAGGAAAAGTCAAGGTCGTTTGAGCACTAGATGATAAAATGCAAAGTGATTGATGTAGGTCCTTAGTTCGCAAACTGCCTGCTACCTCTATGCCTACTGGATGTCCTACCTGGATACACACTACTGGATTCCTAACTGGATACTGAGCTACCCCATCCAATCAGCGACTGCCACGTCGACGCCCATCTTGTACCCACAATCTTGTACCCACGCACGACCGTAGCGTAAACACTTGTCCCGTAATCAGCTTCACGTAATCACGGGAATGCTTGTGGTGCCACTGAGTAAAGGTCGTACCGGTATCTACCGGTACACCGCGGCAGGTCGAGGCGCCTTCTTGATAACACTCCCACTCGACTCGGCCGTAATGGCGCCTTGGATCCCGAGCTTGCTCCGAAGGATATCGAACTGCACGGCGGTGATCGGCTTGGTCATCAAGTCCGCCAGCATGTCCTATGTCGAGCAGTACTCCAACACCACTTGGCCGTCTTCAACCTTCTCGCACACGAAGTAGTAGCGAATGTCGATGTGTTTGGTGCGCTTGTGGGACTCCGGGTTCTTGGCCAACGCGATGGAGCCTTGGTTGTCCTCGTAGATCTTGACTGCCGACTTGGTCTTCATCTCGCCGATCTCGCACAGGAACGCCTTGGGCCAGATAGCTTCTTGTGTCGCTTCCGTCAACGCCATGTACTCTGCCTCCGTCGATGATAGCGCCACCGTCCGCTGCTTCTTGCTTCTCCAGCTGATGCATCCGCCGTTCATCATGAACGCGTAGCCACTTGTACTTCGTCGAGACTCGATGTCGCCGGCCCAATCTGCATCCGAATAACCTTGGCGTCCGTCCTCGCTGCTCGCTTGAAACTCTGCCATGAGTCTTCGTACCTTGGACGTAGTGAAACACCCTCTTGAGCGCTTGCCAGTGTGTCGGACACGGATCCGCGGCAAACTGGCTGAGAACTCCCACTGCCGCTGCAAGGTCTGGTCGAGTCCCCACCATGAGGTACATCAGGCAGCCGACTGCATTTCGGTACGGCACCTTCGCCATGGTCTCTTCGTGCTTGCAGCCTCCTTCGCACATGGCCTTGGTCAGCTTGAGTCCTGGGTCTTGTGGTGTCTTAACAGGGTTGCTCTTCTCCATGCTGAACTTCTCCAGGATGTTCATCGCAAACTTGGTTTGCCGCACCGACACCTTTCCAGCCGTAAGATCTTGATCAATTTCCATGCCGAGGAAGTACTTGAGCTGACTCATGTCCGTCATCTCGAATCGCTTGCTGAGTGCCTCCTTGGTCGACTTGAGCAACTCGTCATTGTTGCTGGCGAGGATCAAGTCGTCCACGTACAGCGCCACGAAGATCATATCTTGGTCGTCCCGCTTGACGTAGATGCAGTGATACGCTTCGCACTTCTTGAACCCCAGCTCCAGCATGAACTTGTCGATGGTCCGGTTCCACATTCGCGGTGACTGCTTGAGACCATACAGCGAACGCTTGAGCTTGCACACGAAGTCTGGGTGCGCCTCGTCAATAAAGCCATCCGGCTGCACCATGTAGATGTCTTCGTCCAACCACCCGTTCAGAAACGCCGTCTTGACATCCATCTGGTGCACCGTGAGGTTGTACTTGGCTGCCAGGCTGAGCAGGATCCTGATTGACGTGAACTTGGCCACCGGCGCGAAGGTCTCTTCGTAGTCGATGCCGTACTTCTGCAAAAATCCCTTGGCCACCAGTCGTGCCTTGAACCGCTCGATCTCTCCAGCCTGGTTTTCCTTGATCCGAAACACCCATCTACAGCTGATCGCCTTGCGTCCCTTGGGCAACGGCACCAACACCCACGTCTCATTCTTGCGAAGAGAGTTGATTTCCGAATCGCACGCTTCCTTCCACTTGGCCGCGTTGCTGGATTCCATCGCCGACGTGAACGTGGTCGGCATTTCTCCCACTGAATCCACAACGAAGGCCGCGTCGAAGCCTTCTTCATTTGCGATGGCTGACAGCTCATCCAGCGCTTGTGACCGACTATGCCGCTTAGACCTTGGGATCTCCACCGCTTCCTCTAACGACCTAGTCCGCTGGTGTCGCTTGCTACCAGGCTCGACGTATTCGTCCTGCGCAGCTTCTTCTTCCTTGGTTACTTCTGGCTCAGACGATTCTTCTTGGTCTGTGGCATCTTCAACGCGAAGGTCCACGACCACGTCTTCACCAAAGTTGCGTCTCCCACCGTCGAAGACGTCTTCCATGAACTGCGCATCGCGGCTCACTAGCACACGACCGCTCTTGATCTCTTCAAACCGATACGCTTCTCGTGCTCCGAATACCCGAGAAACCGACAACGCACCGACCGAGCGTCGAACTTGGTGCGTTTCTCCTTCGGGACCGTCACATACGCGTGACATCCGAACACCTTAAGGTTGGACAGCAGCGGTTTCTTGCCCGTCCAGACTTGGTGCGGAGACTTGCCGTGGCTGGTAGCGCGTGTCGGACAGCGATTCCGAAGAAACGTCGCTGTCATCACCGCTTCACCCCAATATGACTTCGACAGTCCGGCATGCTCCAACATGCATCGCGCACATTCCACCAACGTCCGGTTCATCCGTTCCGCCACTCCGTTCAGTTGAGGTGTGTACGGCGGTGTGAACTTCTGCACAATCCCACGCTCTCGGCAGAACTTGGCCATCTCACGAGACTTGTACTCGCCACCATTGTCACTGCGAAGTTGCTTCACACGGAGAGTTCTCACGCGACCACCCGTCTGAGTTTCAGCGAACGCCACGAACTCAGCAAATTTGGCAGCCATCTCCGACTTGTTCCGCAGCAAGTATACCACACAGAAATGCGAGTACTCGTCAATGAACGTGACGAAGTACTTCTTGCCACCGAACGTCGATGTCTTCATGGGACCACAGACATCACTGTGGATGACTTCCAACAGTTTCTTGGCGTGGTTCGGCGACTTGGGCATGTAACTCACTCGCGTTTGCTTGCCAAGTGCAAACCCATCACACAATTCCCACTGCTTCACAGCCGTCATGTTGATGCCAACCCCATAACCCTTCTTGACGATGGCGTCTAGACCGCCATGGCCAATGTGTCCAAGTCGAAGGTGCCAGAGGTACGACGTGGTGTCCCCTTTGCGATCCTTCGAACTCGACACATTGGCCTCGTTGAAGAAGGGTATGGATCTTGGACGAAGAGAAGGGAAGGGAGAGTCACCACCCGGAGCTTGACCGGAGCGAGGACAGTAGACCACTTAAGGTGAACAATGAAGATTCGAAAGTGATTGATTGAGGTCTTTAGCTCGCAAGACTACTTGCTATCTCTAGACCTACCGGATACACACTACTTGATTCTTTTCTGGATACTGAGTTACTACAGCCAATCAGAGAGCGCCACGCCGCTTCCCCATCTTGTACCTACAATCTTGTACCTACATGTAGCGTAATCGACGGTGGCGTAATCACTGATGGCGTAATCAACGTGGGGTCGCATTGGACCGGTTCGGGTTAACCGGTTCACGGTCAATAACCGTTATCAAACCGGTTACCCTCAATACGCCCTCTCAATGCGAAGTCCCATGAATGCCGAGAGCAGCCGTCAGATCCATGTGGCGAGGTCCCGGGAGCGCTTTCGTCATGACGTCCGCCAGCATCACAGAAGTCTCGCAATACTCGAGCTTCACTTCACCACGCTTGACCTCGTCGCGGATATGATGATACTTGATGTCGATGTGCGTGGCGCGACCGTGGTTCACTGGGTTCTTGGTCATCTTGATGCACGACTGATTGTCTTCGCGGATCTTGAGCTCGGGTCCAGTCTCGTTAGCGGCCACCAAAATCTCGCACAGCAGGCGATGAATCCACTTGCCTTCTTGGATCGCCAGACTGAGCGCGATGTATTCCGCCTCGCTCGTAGACAGTGAAACACTTGACTGCTTCTTGCTTCCCCAGCTCACTGGTGCACCCATGAGCATGAACGTGTAGCCTGAAGTCGACTTGCGGTCCGCGAGGTCACCAGCCCAGTCCGCGTCCGAATATCCACGAAAGTCGACCTTGTCATCCGGCTTGAAACAGATTCCATGCGACTTGGTGCCTTGCAGGTAGCGAAAGATGCGCTTGACCGCAACCTAGTGTTCTTCTTGGGGGTTCTCCATGAAGCGCGACACATACCCAACTTCAAAAGCAATGTCTGGGCGAGTGGCAGTCATCAAGTGCATGAGAGCACCAACTGCTTCGCGAAACGGAGCATTTACCTTGGTCGCTGCGTCGCTTGGAACAAGTCGAGTACTCATGTCCACCGGACTCACCACAGCCTTGCACTCATCCATACCGAAGCGTTTCAGGATGTCGTCCACGTAGCGTCGTTGGCACATCGTCACGCTGCCGTCCGGACCATCCACCAACTCAATCCCCAACACGAACGCACACTTGCCGCTGTCGGTCATCTCGAATCGTGTCTTAAGGTCACTCTTGGTGCGTGCTATCAGCTCGGCTGAACTTCCGGTCACCAACACGTCGTCCACGTAGACCAGCACGAGCACACAGTGGCCATCGACAACCTTGATGTAGAGACACGGGTCGAAGGCAGAAACTTGAAAGCCGATAGAGCACACGAACTCGTCAAACGTCTCGTTCCATACGCGCGAAGCTTGTTTGAGACCGTAGATGGCCTTCACCAATTCCAGGCAGTCGAAATCGCCATCTAGCTCGACGCCTTCTGGAACCACGCAGAACACCAGTTCCTTCATCACACCGTACAGGAATGCAGTCACCACGTCCAGTTGATCGAGGGGCCAACCGAAGTACTTGGCTAGAGCGATCACCATGCGCAGTGTCACGTACTTGACCACGGGTGAGAACGTCTCGGTGTAGTCGATGCCATACTTCTGCTTGAAACCCTTGGCCACGAGGCGTGCCTTGTACTTCTCGATGGATCCGTCCGCTTTGCGCTTGATCTTGAACACCCACTTGGTGCCAATGGCGCGTTGTCCGTTGGGCAACTTGGCAGCACGAAACACACCACGAAGTCGCATCGACTTGAGCTCGGCACGTATTGCCTTACGCCAGTGTACTTGGTCCGGACCATTTACCGCTTCTTGGAATGTCGATGGCTCCGATAAATCCACAGTTGCTTCGACTGCGTTAGCACTTGCACGCCAAAACACAGGAGGTGTCGACCCGTCATCTTGGTCGCCAGATCTTTCTTCTTCGTCAGGGTTCACTCGGTTCGGCGCACTTGCTTCCTCTAGTCCAACTCGGTGGCGGACGGTGCGAGGCCTTCTTCCAACGTCATCTTCGTCACTTGAACGATTCTTGCGCTTCCCCGCCTGCTTGTAGTCCGTTTGCGGAGGGCCGTTATCATCGATGTCGAGGGAGGCAAAGTCCAGCGCAGTATCATCGACATCTTCGTCGGAAATCGGCTGTGCAAGTCCAAAGGTCGATTCATCGAAGTTGACATCGCGACTGATTACCACCTTCCCCGCCTCGATGTCATAAACTCGATACGCCTTCGACACTTCTTCATAACCCAGGAAAATACCTTCACGAGCCTTGGGGTCCCACTTGAGTCGCTTCTCTCTTGGCGTCAAAATGTACGTCCGGCAGCCGAACACACGCATGTGCTTCACACTCGGCTTGGACTTGTACACGATCTCGAACGGAGTTTTGTCCGGCGACTTCGGAGACGGCAGACGATTCTTGATGTAGATGGCCGTCATCGCCGCCTCAGCCCAGAAACACTTCTCCAAGCCAGCGTAGTGAAGCATGCTGCGGCCAATAGTCACGATTGTTCAGTTGGCGCGCTCAGCAGTCGCGTTGGTCTGGTGCGCATACCGAACCGTAGGCTGGACTTCAATGCCGTGATCTTCGTAAAAAGCCTTGAGCGAGTTGGTCGCGAACTCCTTGGCTCCGTCATGCCGCACGAATTTCACCTTGGCATCGAATTGCCTCTCCACCTTGGTGATGAACTTGCGCAGACAGCCTTCACTCTCCGACTAGGCACGCAGACAGAATCCCGACATGCAGCTACTTGCTTCATCCGTGATGAGCAGTAAGTAACGGCTGCCACCCAGCGACTCTTCTTCCATGGGTCCACAAATGTCGAAGTGGAGGAACTCGAATGGCTTGTACTTGGTTTTGTTCGGGTTGCTCGGGAATGGTTTTTGGACCATCTTCCCTTGTTGGCAACCGCGACACATGCTTGATCCACTCGACTTCGAGGGTACCTTCGCGTCCTTGATCATGTTATTGTTGACCATCTTGCGAAGTACCTCAACCGGAGCGTGACCCATTCGCGCGTGTAAGTCGACAGTCTTTCCTCCTGTCACCGCATTCGCCGATCGCTGAGGCGTGTGAAGCCAGTAGAGTCCGTCCAAGAGATCGGCACGTACAGCGCGTCCTTGATCTCGATGTCGTGCTCGTCGCCGTTGGGTAGAACCACTCGTTGCACGATGGTCCCCACACCCTTGATCGCGGCCTTGTTGCCGTCAGCCACCGAAAGTTCACCTTCATCTTGCTCATTCAGCGTGGTGAACTTGGCCTTGTCGTTGCAGATGTGGTGCGTTGCGCCGCTGTCGACCGCCCACATGTCGGACACATTCTTGCCCGTCGAAATTCCACACTCCAGAGAAACTGCAAATGCCACTCGATCGTAGTCGTAGTCGTAGTCATAGCCGTCACTGCCGTTTCTCCATTGGATGTTGTTGGCCCCGCGTCCACGGCCATTGTTGTTGCCGCCGCGTCTTGGGCCCCGATTCTCATCCTTCTGCTTGGTCCAGCACTTGTCAATCACGTGCCCCAATTTCCCACAGTACGTGCATTGACGAGATTCGCGGTCGGTGTTGAACGCCTTGGCCGCGTTCTCCATCTTCACCGTCGCCGTCTTCTCGCCTTGCCTCTTGATATGCTCGTTCGTGAGCACCTTCACAACGTCTTGCGATCGCAGCTCTGCGTTGCTCATCTCCAAGTTCAGCACGACGTTCTCGTAGCTCTTGGGGAGACTGCGCAGCAAACAGATCGCCACGTCCTCGTCCTCCATCTTGGCGCCGATGCTGCTGAGCTTGGCGCTGATGTTGAGAACCTCATTGCAATGATGAAGTACATTGCCGCCTTCCGCCATCTCCATGCTGAAGAGCTGTCGCTTCAGGTAGATGCGACCAGCCTTCTGCGATCCTCCGTACAGCGTCCTCAGGCGCGACCGCGCCACCCACGCTTCCTCGCAGTTGCCCACCACGTGATGGTAGTCCGCGTCCATGTGGAGCAGCATCAGTCCGAACGCGATGTTGCTCGACTTGACGTAGTCGTCCTTGGCCCGAGTGTCCGCGAAGGTCGGAGTCGTCTCACGGTTCACGACATGCCACACCGACTTGGTCAGGAACACGCCACGCATGTAGCGGTTCCACGTCGCGTAATTGTCGCCGTTGAATTTGTCGATGGAGACCTTGGTGGAGACGTCTTGGGCAGAGGACATGGTGCTTGGGCTCATAACCTGATAAATGGTAGTCTCCACACCAGTCCTAAGACACTTCGATCCAGATCGAACTCCAGTGGTTGTTCTGTATGCCAGCAAATGGGCAATCTCGGCCGTACTGATGCAAGAACACGACGGCGTGTATTGGCCAGTAACCTTCACCAGTCGCACCTTGAAACCCAACGAGATTAAACTACGGGATGGTGGACAAGGAGGTCTTGGCGCTCCTCCGAATGCTGGATGTGTGCTATACCCAACTGGTTACGAGGCCCATTAAGGTGCTATCGCGATACTCGACACTAGCGTGGCTGCTGAATGAAGAAGGGTATGGATCTTGGACGAAGAGAAGGGAAGGGAGAGTCACCACCCGGAGCTTGACCGGAGCGAGGACAGTAGACCACTTAAGGTGAACAATGAAGATTCGAAAGTGATTGATTGAGGTCTTTAGCTCGCAAGACTACTTGCTATCTCTAGACCTACCGGATACACACTACTTGATTCTTTTCTGGATACTGAGTTACTACAGCCAATCAGAGAGCGCCACGCCGCTTCCCCATCTTGTACCTACAATCTTGTACCTACATGTAGCGTAATCGACGGTGGCGTAATCACTGATGGCGTAATCAACGTGGGGTCGCATTGGACCGGTTCGGGTTAACCGGTTCACGGTCAATAACCGTTATCAAACCGGTTACCCTCAATACGCCCTCTCAATGCGAAGTCCATGAATGCCGAGAGCAGCCGTCAGATCCATGTGGCGAGGTCCCGGGAGCGCTTTCGTCATGACGTCCGCCAGCATCACAGAAGTCTCGCAATACTCGAGCTTCACTTCACCACGCTTGACCTCGTCGCGGATATGATGATACTTGATGTCGATGTGCGTGGCGCGACCGTGGTTCACTGGGTTCTTGGTCATCTTGATGCACGACTGATTGTCTTCGCGGATCTTGAGCTCGGGTCCAGTCTCGTTAGCGGCCACCAAAATCTCGCACAGCAGGCGATGAATCCACTTGCCTTCTTGGATCGCCAGACTGAGCGCGATGTATTCCGCCTCGCTCGTAGACAGTGAAACACTTGACTGCTTCTTGCTTCCCCAGCTCACTGGTGCACCCATGAGCATGAACGTGTAGCCTGAAGTCGACTTGCGGTCCGCGAGGTCACCAGCCCAGTCCGCGTCCGAATATCCACGAAAGTCGACCTTGTCATCCGGCTTGAAACAGATTCCATGCGACTTGGTGCCTTGCAGGTAGCGAAAGATGCGCTTGACCGCAACCTAGTGTTCTTCTTGGGGGTTCTCCATGAAGCGCGACACATACCCAACTTCAAAAGCAATGTCTGGGCGAGTGGCAGTCATCAAGTGCATGAGAGCACCAACTGCTTCGCGAAACGGAGCATTTACCTTGGTCGCTGCGTCGCTTGGAACAAGTCGAGTACTCATGTCCACCGGACTCACCACAGCCTTGCACTCATCCATACCGAAGCGTTTCAGGATGTCGTCCACGTAGCGTCGTTGGCACATCGTCACGCTGCCGTCCGGACCATCCACCAACTCAATCCCCAACACGAACGCACACTTGCCGCTGTCGGTCATCTCGAATCGTGTCTTAAGGTCACTCTTGGTGCGTGCTATCAGCTCGGCTGAACTTCCGGTCACCAACACGTCGTCCACGTAGACCAGCACGAGCACACAGTGGCCATCGACAACCTTGATGTAGAGACACGGGTCGAAGGCAGAAACTTGAAAGCCGATAGAGCACACGAACTCGTCAAACGTCTCGTTCCATACGCGCGAAGCTTGTTTGAGACCGTAGATGGCCTTCACCAATTCCAGGCAGTCGAAATCGCCATCTAGCTCGACGCCTTCTGGAACCACGCAGAACACCAGTTCCTTCATCACACCGTACAGGAATGCAGTCACCACGTCCAGTTGATCGAGGGGCCAACCGAAGTACTTGGCTAGAGCGATCACCATGCGCAGTGTCACGTACTTGACCACGGGTGAGAACGTCTCGGTGTAGTCGATGCCATACTTCTGCTTGAACCCTTGGCCACGAGGCGTGCCTTGTACTTCTCGATGATCCGTCCGCTTTGCGCTTGATCTTGAACACCCACTTGGTGCCAATGGCGCGTTGTCCGTTGGGCAACTTGGCAGCACGAAACACACCACGAAGTCGCATCGACTGAGCTCGGCACGTATTGCCTTACGCCAGTGTACTTGGTCCGGACCATTTACCGCTTCTTGGAATGTCGATGGCTCCGATAAATCCACAGTTGCTTCGACTGCGTTAGCACTTGCACGCCAAAACACAGGAGGTGTCGACCCGTCATCTTGGTCGCCAGATCTTTCTTCTTCGTCAGGGTTCACTCGGTTCGGCGCACTTGCTTCTCTAGTCCAACTCGGTGGCGGACGGTGCGAGGCCTTCTTCCACGTCATCTTCGTCACTTGAACGATTCTTGCGCTTCCCCGCCTGCTTGTAGTCCGTTTGCGGAGGGCCGTTATCATCGATGTCGAGGAGGCAAGTCCAGCGCAGTATCATCGACATCTTTCGTCGGAAATCGGTGTGCAAGTCCAAAGGTCGATTCATCGAAGTTGACATCGCGACTGATTACCACCTTCCCCGCCTCGATGTCATAAACTCGATAGCTTCGAACTTTCTTCATCCAGGAAAATACCTTCACGAGCCTTGGGGTCCCACTTGAGTCGCT
>VOQZ01000891.1:0-16778 GCA_008079305.1 Phytophthora palmivora
TCCTGGTTATGTAAAGATCGCACACATTTGCACACAGATACAGTCCGTTCTGGACATGGTTGTCTGGGTAATGCTGGATGTCAGTGCTCACACATGTGCACCTATGATGTGCAATCACTTGCCATATGTTCTGTGCACAAAAAGACGCTTTATATCGCGATGAGATGCTCAACTATATCGCTTCACCTCGATTTCGCATTGACATTCGAATTATAGTGCTGTGAACGTATTGAATACGGATTTCACTTGATTTCAGTATATGATACTCTCTTCCATTCAAGTGGATGAAATCATGGTAGATGTGTACCTAATTCGACGCCGCATAGAAAATAGTGCGCTCTTTAGTACGACTACAAAGGCACTTGTAGGAATGTGCTTTTGTTGGACTTCAAAATGGACGTCGATCGCTGATTGGCTGAATCATTCGTACCGCACATATGGTAAACCTACGATCAACTTTAGACGGTTTAGTATGCATCTTCCCGAAATTTCAGCTCTTTCCGGCCCGTTTGTGCTCGGAATGTGTACTTCTTTCTGATTGGTTGTTGCGCCTGTCTATACCCAACCTAGGTGTGTTGGATGCATACCATCTACTCCAACATGTCTATATCAAGTTTCATTGCATTCAGCCAATAATGGCGAAGTTAGAACGATTCCAAAATGTGTATGTTATTGTGTGCCCAATCTAGTGAATCCAGGCTGCCAATATTGCTTGGTTTGGGTCACAGATGTCAAGGGCCCCCAGATACACGTTCGCTAGGACCCCCGGATGCCTAAAGAAGGGCCTCGAACAGGACCCCCAGGACCCCAGATACACGTGTATCCGCGGCGGAATATATATAGCATGTCCGGTCAAGTTTGGAGGCGGTCACTTTGAATGGCGATATTGAGGTCAGTAATTGGTCGTTTGACGCAACCGAGGGCCAAATCATATCTACATGTTACGGTGCGTTGAATGGTTGGTATCAGGCGAGTGTAGCGTCTATATCCAGTATCGTCCTGGTTATGTAAAGATCGCACACATTTGCACACAGATACATCCTTCTGACATGGTTGTCTGGGTAATGCTGGAATGTCAGTGCTCACACATGTGCACCTATGATGTGCAATCACTTGCCATATGTTCTGTGCACAAAAAAGACGCTTTATCGCGATGATATGCTCAACTATATCGCTTCCACCTCGATTTTCGCATTGACATTCGAATTATAGTGCTGTGAACGTATTGAATACGGATTTCACTTGATTTCAGTATATGATACTCATCTTCCATTCAGTGGATGAAATCATGGTAGATGTGTAACCTAATTCGACGCCGCATAGGAAAGAGTGCTCTTTAGTACGACTACAAAGGCACTTGTAGGAATGTGCTTTTGTTGGACTTCAAAATGACGTCGATCGCTGATTGGCTGAATCATTCGTACCGCAACATATGGTAAACACTACGATCAACTTTAGGATGGTTTAGTATGCATCTTCCCGAAATTTCAGCTCTTTCCGGCCCGTTTTGTGCTCGAAGTGTACTTCTTTCTGATTGGTTGTTGCGCCTGTCTATACCCAACCTAGGTGTGTTAAAGATGCATACCATCTACTCCAACATGTCTATATCAAGTTTCATTGCATTCTAGCCAATAATGGCGAAGTTAGAACGATTCCAAAATGTGTATGCTATTGTGTGTCACCCACAATAGTGAATCCAGGCTGCCCAATATTGCTTGGTTTGGGGTCAACAGATGTCAAGGGCCCCCAGATACACGTTCGCTAGGACCCCCGGATGCCTAAAATAAGGCCTCGAACAGGACCCCCAGGACCCCCAGATACACGTGTATCCGCGGCGGAATATATATAGCATGTCCGTGGTCAAGTTTGGAGGCGGTCACTTTGAATGGCGATATTGAGGTCAGTAATTGGTCGTTTGACGCAACCGAGGGCGCAAATCATATCTACATGTTATGGTATATAATGAATGGCGCTATCAGAGCGAGTGTAGCGTCTATATCCAGTATCGTCCTGGTTATGTAAAGATCGCACACATTTGCACACAGATACAGTCCTTCTGACATGGTTGTCTGGGTAATGCTGGATGTCAGTGCTCACACATGTGCACCTATGATGTGCAATCACTTGCCATATGTTCTGTGCACAAAAAAGACGCTTTATCGCGATGATATGCTCAACTATATCGCTTCCACCTCGATTTTCGCATTGACATTCGAATTATAGTGCTGTGAACGTATTGAATACGGATTTCACTTGATTTCAGTATATGATACTCATCTTCCATTCAGTGGATGAAATCATGGTAGATGTGTAACCTAATTCGACGCCGCATAGAAAATAGTGCTCTTTAGTACGACTACAAAGGCACTTGTAGGAATGTGCTTTTGTTGGACTTCAAAATGGACGTCGATCGCTGATTGGCTGAATCATTCGTACCGCAACATATGGTACACACTACGATCAACTTTAGGATGGTTTAGTATGCATCTTCCCGAAATGTCAACTCTTTCCGACCCGTTTTGTGCTCGGAATGTGTACTTCTTTCTGATTGGTTGTTGCGCCTGTCTATACCCAACCTAGGTGTGTTAAAGATGCATACCATCTACTCCAACATGTCTATATCAAGTTTCATTGCATTCTAGCCAATAATGGCGAAGTTAGAACGATTCCAAAATGTGTATGTTATGTGTGTCACCCACATAGTGAATCCAGGCTGCCCAATATTGCTTGGTTTGGGTCAACAGATGTGAAGGGCCCCCGGATACACGTTCGCTAGGACCCCCGGATGCCTAAAAGAAGGCCTCGAACAGGACCCCCAGGACCCCCAGATACACGTGTATCCGCGGCGGAATATATATAGCATGTCCGGGGTCAAGTTTGGAGGCGGTCACTTTGAATGGCGATATTGAGGTCAGTAATTGGTCGTTTGACGCAACCGAGGGCGCAAATCATATCTACATGTTATGGTATATAATGAATGGTGGTATCAGAGCGAGTGTAGCGTCTATATCCAGTATCGTCCTGGTTATGTAAAGACCGCACTCATTTCACACAGATACAGTCGTTCTGACATGGCTATCTGGGTAATGCTGGATGTCAGTGTTCGGGCATGTACTCCTATGATGTGTAATCACTTAACATATGTTCTGTGCACAAAAAAGACGTTTCACCGTGACGGAATTCTCAACTAGATCGCTTCCACCTCGATTTTCGCATTGACATTCGAATTACAGTGCTGTGAACGTATTGAATGCGGTTTTCACTTGATTTCAGTATAGAATACTGATCTCCCATTCAGTGGATAAAATCATGGTAGATGTGCAACCTAATTCGACACCGCATAGGAAAAGTGCTCTTTATACGACTACAAAGCCACTTGTAGGAATGTGCTTTTGTTGGACTTCAAAATGGACGTCGATCGCTGATTGGCTGAATCATTCGTACCGCAACATATGATAAACACTACGATCAACTTTAGGATGGTTAGTATGCATCTTCCCGAAATTTCAGCTCTTTCCGGCCCGTTTTGTGCTCGTAAAGTGTACTTCTTTCTGATTGGTTGTTGCACCTGTCTATACCCAACCTAGGTGTGTTAAAGATGCATATCATCTACTCCAACATGTCTATATCAAGTTTCGTTGCATTCCAGCCAATAGTGGCGAAGTTAGAACGATTCCAAAATGTGTATGCTATTGTGTGTCCCTAATCTAGTGAATCCAGGCTGCCCAATATTGCTTGGTTTGGGTCAACAGATGTGAAGGGCCCCCGGATACACGTTCGCTAGGACCCCCGGATGCCTAAAATAAGGCCTCGAACAGGACCCCCAGGACCCCCAGATACACGTGTATCCGCGGCGGAATATATATAGCATGTCCGGGGTCAAGTTTGGAGGCGGTCACTTTGAATGGCGATATTGAGGTCAGTAATTGGTCGTTTGACGCAACCGAGGGCGCAAATCATATCTACATGTTATGGTATATAATGAATGGTGGTATCAGAGCGAGTGTAGCGTCTATATCCAGTATCGTCCTGGTTATGTAAAGACCGCACTCATTTCACACAGATACAGTCGTTCTGACATGGCTATCTGGGTAATGCTGGATGTCAGTGTTCGGGCATGTACTCCTATGATGTGTAATCACTTAACATATGTTCTGTGCACAAAAAAGACGTTTCACCGTGACGGAATTCTCAACTAGATCGCTTCCACCTCGATTTTCGCATTGACATTCGAATTACAGTGCTGTGAACGTATTGAATGCGGTTTTCACTTGATTTCAGTATAGAATACTGATCTCCCATTCAGTGGATAAAATCATGGTAGATGTGCAACCTAATTCGACACCGCATAGGAAAGAGTGCTCTTTATTACGACTACAAAGCCACTTGTAGGAATGTGCTTTTGTTGGACTTCAAAATGGACGTCGATCGCTGATTGGCTGAATCATTCGTACCGCAACATATGATAAACACTACGATCAACTTTAGGATGGTTTAGTATGCATCTTCCCGAAATTTCAGCTCTTTCCGGCCCGTTTTGTGCTCGTAAAGTGTACTTCTTTCTGATTGGTTGTTGCACCTGTCTATACCCAACCTAGGTGTGTTAAAGATGCATATCATCTACTCCAACATGTCTATATCAAGTTTCGTTGCATTCTAGCCAATAATGGCGAAGTTAGAACGATTCCAAAATGTGTATGCTATTGTGTGTCCCTAATCTAGTGAATCCAGGCTGCCCAATATTGCTTGGTTTGGGTCAACAGATGTGAAGGGCCCCCGGATACACGTTCGCTAGGACCCCCGGATGCCTAAAATAAGGCCTCGAACAGGACCCCCAGGACCCCCAGATACACGTGTATCCGCGGCGGAATATATATAGCATGTCCGGGGTCAAGTTTGGAGGCGGTCACTTTGAATGGCGATATTGAGGTCAGTAATTGGTCGTTTGACGCAACCGAGGGCGCAAATCATATCTACATGTTATGGTATATAATGAATGGTGGTATCAGAGCGAGTGTAGCGTCTATATCCAGTATCGTCCTGGTTATGTAAAGACCGCACTCATTTCACACAGATACAGTCGTTCTGACATGGCTATCTGGGTAATGCTGGATGTCAGTGTTCGGGCATGTACTCCTATGATGTGTATCACTTAACATATGTTCTGTGCACAAAAAAGACGTTTCACCGTGACGGAATTCTCAACTAGATCGCTTCCACCTCGATTTTCGCATTGACATTCGAATTACAGTGCTGTGAACGTATTGAATGCGGTTTTCACTTGATTTCAGTATAGAATACTGATCTCCCATTCAGTGGATAAAATCATGGTAGATGTGCAACCTAATTCGACGCCGCATAGGAAAGAGTGCTCTTTATTACGACTACAAAGCCACTTGTAGGAATGTGCTTTTGTTGGACTTCAAAATGGACGTCGATCGCTGATTGGCTGAATCATTCGTACCGCAACATATGGTACACACTACGATCAACTTTAGGATGGTTTAGTATGCATCTTCCCGAAATTTCAGCTCTTTCCGGCCCGTTCTGTGCTCGCAAGGTGTACTTCTTTCTGATTGGTTGTTGCGCCTATCCATACCCAACCTAGGTGTGTTAAAGATGCATATCATCTACTCCAACATGTCTATATCAAGTTTCGTTGCATTCCAGCCAATAGTGGCGAAGTTAGAACGATTCCAAAATGTGTATGTTATTGTGTGTCACCCACAATAGTGAATCCAGGCTGCCCAATATTGCTTGGTTTGGGTCAACAGATGTCAAGGGCCCCCGGATACACGTTCGCTAGGACCCCCGGATGCCTAAAATAAGGCCTCGAACAGGACCCCCAGGACCCCCAGATACACGTGTATCCGCGGCGGAATATATATAGCATGTCCGGGGTCAAGTTTGGAGGCGGTCACTTTGAATAGCGATATTGAGGTCAGTAATTGGTCGTTTGACGCAACCGAGGGCGCAAATCATGTCTACATGTTATGGTATATATTGAATGGCGCTATCGGGGCGAGTGTAGCGTCTATAGCCGATGCAGCCCTGGTTATGCAAAGATCGCACTCATTTCACACAGATACAGTCGTTCTGACATGGCTATCTGGGTAATGCTGGATGTCAGTGTTCGGGCATGTACTCCTATGATGTGTAATCACTTAACATATGTTCTGTGCACAAAAAAGACGTTTCACCGTGACGGAATTCTCAACTAGATCGCTTCCACCTCGATTTTCGCATTGACATTCGAATTACAGTGCTGTGAACGTATTGAATACGGATTTCACTTGATTTCAGTATAGAATACTGATCTCCCATTCAGTGGATAAAATCATGGTAGATGTGCAACCTAATTCGACGCCGCATAGAAAATAGTGCTCTTTATTACGACTACAAAGCCACTTGTAGGAATGTGCTTTTGTTGGACTTCAAAATGGACGTCGATCGCTGATTGGCTAAATCATTCGTACCACAACATATGGTAAACACTTCGCTTAACTTTAAGACGGTCTAGTATGCATCTTCCCGAAATTTCAGCTCTTTCCGACCCGTTTTGTGCTCGTAATATGTACTTCTTTCTGATAGGTTGTTGCACCTGTCTATACCCAACCTAGGTGTGTTAAAGATGCATACCATCTACTCCAACATGTCTATATCAAGTTTCATTGCATTCTAGCCAATAATGGCGAAGTTAGAACGATTCCAAAATGTGTATGTTATTGTGTGTCCCTAATCTAGTGAATCCAGGCTGCCCAATATTGATTGGTTTGGGTCAACAGATGTCAAGGGCCCCCAGATACACGTTCGCTAGGACCCCCGGATGCCTAAAAGAAGGCCTCTAACAGGACCCCCAGATACACGTGTATCCGCGGCGGAATATATATAGCATGTCCGTGGTCAAGTTTGGAGGCGGTCACTTTGAATAGCGATATTGAGGTCAGTAATTGGTCGTTTGACGCAACCGAGGGCGCAAATCATATCTACTGATTACGGTGCGTTGTAAGGTGGTATCAGAGCGAGTGTAGCGTCTATATCCAGTATCGTCCTGGTTATGTAAAGATCGCACACATTTGCACACAGATACAGTCCTTCTGACATGGTTGTCTGGGTAATGCTGGATGTCAGTGTTCGGGCATGTACTCCTATGATGTGCAATCACTTGCCATATGTTCTGTGCACAAAAAAGACGCTTTATCGCGATGATATGCTCAACTATATCGCTTCCACCTCGATTTTCGCATTGACATTCGAATTATAGTGCTGTGAACGTATTGAATACGGATTTCACTTGATTTCAGTATATTATACTCATCTTCCATTCAGTGGATGAAATCATGGTAGATGTGTAACCTAATTCGACGCCGCATAGAAAATAGTGCTCTTTAGTACGACTACAAAGGCACTTGTAGGGATGTGCTTTTGTTGGACTTCAAAATGGACGTCGATCGCTGATTGGCTGAATCATTCGTACCGCAACATATGGTAAACACTACGATCAACTTTAGGATGGTTTAGTATGCATCTTCCCGAAATTTCAGCTCTTTCCGACCCGTTTTGTGCTCGTAATATGTACTTCTTTCTGATTGGTTGTTGCACCTGTCTATACCCAACCTAGGTGTGTTAAAGATGCATACCATCTACTCCAACATGTCTATATCAAGTTTCATTGCATTCTAGCCAATAATGGCGAAGTTAGAACGATTCCAAAATGTGTATGTTATTGTGTGTCACCCACAATAGTGAATCCAGGCTGCCCAATATTGCTTGGTTTGGGTCAACAGATGTCAAGGGCCCCCAGATACACGTTCGCTAGGACCCCCGGATGCCTAAAAGAAGGCCTCTAACAGGACCCCCAGGACCCCCAGATACACGTGTATCCGCGGCAGAATATAAATAGGTCGCCCTTGACCTCGATTGCATCATCTCAGCGAAAGCTTGGAATACTTCGCTCATGAAGCGTGGATCGCGGTCATGACGGATCATTGTTGGAGCACCGAATCTTCGGTAGCCACACTCTTCGAAAGCTTTTGCCACACAGAGCGCAGTTGTGTCGGCCATCGCCTTGCCCATCACGAAGCCTGTGAACGCGCATTGTAAGAGCAGAAGCGCTGTATTGCCCCTCCGAGACTTCGGCAGTGGTATGAGAAAGTCCATGGACACTTGTTGGAACGCTCTCTCGGCGAGTACGTTGCCGGGCGAATACCCTCGGAACTGTGGTCGGCTCTTGCTAGAGCTGCAATCGGGGCAAGACCGTACGTGCCTTTCGACATCAGCGTAGAGACCGATCCAATAGTAATCTTGTCTGATCCTGTTGAAGGTTCGGACAATGCCTTGGTGGCCGCCTTCTAGCGAGTCATGGCTGTTTTGCAATACCTCTTGGACCATCGTCGAGGGCACTACCAGACGTAGGATAGTCTCCTCTTGTCGTCGGTCGCTCTTCCGACGGCTCGTTGCAAGGTAATATAGGACGTTGTCCTCGCTTAGCGTGAACCGATCAGACATCTTTCATGGATCTCTCGCTGCTCGATAACCGAGCTTTGAGTCCTCACCCCGGAGCACTGTCTTCAGGTTAGACCACCTCAACTCCTCGTCCTGGGCCACAGCAATCCGTCTCCGACGCTCTCGTTGGACCGTTAGAGGGTCTATGTCGTTTGCACTCGGGACTGTTGAAGTTGGATCTTCGATGATCAGTTGCTCTTCTCGTACGTGGTTTTGAGCTTTATTAGGCGTATCATTCGATTTGTCTTGACTGTCCGCTTCTCTTCGGTCGACTACTGAGGTCTCGTTGGCAAATCTGACTCGCTTCTCGTTCACTTTAGCTTGTTGCCGGGTAGTCACCGTTAGTCGTCCGGTCTCAGTGTTGCCTTGTACAAAATCGAAAAAAGTTCTGCGGCGGGGAGAGTCTGTTCTAACATGGGCTCGGACAGTGTTGACCGATGGTTTGTCCTCGGTCTCGGCCTTGGCAGTTGGTTCGTAGATGACGTCTTGAATGCGGTTCAGCGTGGTCAATTCTGACAGCCTGGCCTCGGTCGATACCACTTTAGACACCTTACTCTCGAGGGTTTCGCTTGCAAGCGAATCTGCAGCGGCATTGAACTCTCGGACCACGTGCAAGTACTTCACTGACCGGAACTTGGCTGTGAGCTCTCGGTGACGGTTCAGTTGTGTCAACAATGACTCCTTACGACATGCGATCACCCCTAGGGACTGCTGGATTGCGAGTCTCGAGTCGCCCACGATGACTAAGTCCTCGGTCGTGTGCTCTAATGCAGCTTGTACTCCGTTGTTCATTCCCGAATACTCGGCGAGGTTCACCGTGGTCGCCTCGAGGTAAGCACTCGCAGCGGTCACTATAGTCCACTCTGGTAATCTCCACAGTATCCATGCACAACTGCCATAGCCACCGTGCTTCTCGGTCTTAACCAAACCATCAAATGACAGCACGAAGCCTTGATAGGACCTCGGCAGCTGTGAGAACATCAGGTTCGGGTCCATCCTAACGCTCGGTGACCCTTTGGTTGGTGGTGCGACTTGTGCTAACGAGTCATCTAAGTCGACGAACCTCGTCAAACCAAGTCGACGAACCTCGTCAAACCTGCTTGGAGCAACTGCGCGAATGCGCAATCTCGTTCCTTCACCCGCTGCACCACTAAGTGCCGCGGGGATAGCATGACTGCGAACTGGGTCGTGCGTCCGAACAGTGTCTTGGACTTATGTACCCAGTCGAGCGTCCAAAAACGCGTATAGACTTGAATGGTCCGACCTGCGAGCTCAGTGTAGCACACCTTCAGCAGCAGTAGAAGGGCCAAGACTTCCTTCTCGGCCGGATGATAGTTCATCTCGGCGTCCTTGAGAACACGTCCGCAAAATCGAACGGGGTGTAACGTGCCGTCGTGTTCTTGCATGAGAGTAGAGCTCAGCGTCCACTCCTTCGCGAAGAGCATGACGTGCACCGCTTTGTCTCGGTCGAAGTGCCGCAATATCGGGGCGTCCATCACCTTCTGCTGAAGTGATGCGAAGCTTCGTTTGGCCACCGTGAGGTCACCCCAGGTGCAAAGTCTGCGTCCTGCAACTTGTACAGCGCAGCGCCGTACACTGCAAAGTCCTGAATGAACTGATTGTAGTAGTTGAGCGCACCAAGGAACGACTGCATACCTTTCTTTGACGTTGGGAAAGGGACCTCCGTCACTGCCTTGATCTTCTTCGGATCGAATGCCCTCGGACGAGACTTCATGGGACAGGAAGTCCACCTTGGACTGCGCGAATATACTCTTCGTGAAGCTGACGCTAATCCGACACTCTGTGAAACGTTGGAGCAGTCGGTCCAGCGTCGCTAAACAGCCGTCGAACGTCTCGTTACCGAAGCATATGTCGTCGACGGAGGATCGTCGGTCGAACACCGGGACCAGCGAAGACTCGTCCGGCTCGCCGTTCGCAAACATGTCATCCGTGGGACTATTCACCAACAGGGACACCGCGTCCATAACAGTAGAAGACTCTCGGTCGGCCTCGAACTTGGTTCGAGCCCTCGGTGGAGCCTCTGAAAGCTGGTTACAATCCTCGGTAGCGACTGTTCGGGAATCTTTGGTCTGTTCTTCGGCTTCACACATCGTTGTCGCAAACTGCGACCATCCGCCCTTCGGCTGGACAAATCCCCAAAGCGCATTGTCGATCATCCGCCGGTAAATCTTCGGTGTCTTCTAGAGACCAAATGGCATCCGTAGCCACTCAAAATGGTCCAGTGCGCAGGCAATTGCAGAGATCTTCCGAGCTTTCTGTGTCATCATTATAGCCCAAAACCTGCTCGCCGCGTCCAACGAGCAGAACCATAGGTAGGCCTCCATGTCAGTCAAAAGGTCGTCAACGAGCAGCATGGCGTACTCCATGATCGCTGTGGCTGCATTCACCATCTTGTAATCAATACACAGACGGATATCGACACCGTTTTTCATAAAATCATAATCGGGGACGCCCACGGGCTGTCCGAGAAAGTAATCAGTCCAGCCCGTAGCAATCCTTTCAGGAGCTCATACAGTTTCCCGAGAAATCGTAACGGGGTCCTCCGAGCCCTCTGGTTGATGGACACATGCCCCCCCGCACGTCAATATCGCACACCACACCGTATGCAGGTGGTGGTAGCGCATTACCACTTGAGATCATGATCTTCTCGTGACGCTTCAACACATCCACAAGCTTCTGCTGCTGACCCACATCCAGGTCCTTGTACTGAACGTTCGGACCGGCGTAATCTAAAGCAGTAACCGTGACCTCGGTCAGGTCAGGCAGGAATGCTAACTCTTGTGCGTAGTCGGTAAGCTTGATGTCGTTCGCCAAATGCTCGGACACGCCATTCTCTTCAGCGGCACGACCTGCCACAACTCCTGCTGCCATCTCGTGCATTGCGGACACGTAGGTTGCGTTCAATATGCACTCCGGGTCTTAAGTAGGGCACTGGGTATGTGCAGCTCGGCTGTCCAGCTCGTCCCTGACTCGAGGCGCCGATATTCGCGGACGTCACCACGTTTGAAGCCTCGGTGCACAATGCATCGTCTGTAGCGTGGGTCGAGGACTGCTTCTGAGCTTGTTCGAACACTCGGTCGCCACTCTCCGACACTGGTATCGTGTGCTCCTGTGGTGAAGTGGATTTGAAAGATTTGGCATCGGAGTATCCAGGAAAGATCCGATTTGGACGTGATCGGACCTGACGTGATGCGATTGGAGTAGATGACGAGCTGATGTGGGTGGATCTGGTTGCGGATCCAGTTGATGGATAAGATTGATGGAGATTAGTGACACCTTGAGTGGGACGTGATATATGTATTGACATACGATCTATACATGTATCCAGATCCGAAGAGCTGGGAAGATCTCGTATGGATATGGATGATGTGGGACAGGCATGATTGTAATATGGGTGCAACAGTATGTCTATATACACTGTGGAAACTGGTGATCTAAGCCTAGATGTCCAGATCAAGGTTGTAATCTATATCCGTGAAGACCAGATCGGTTCGTATATGCAGGTCCATGCAGGGAACTTGGATCAAAGCTCATGAACCTAAATCTATAGGCGGATCCGAGTGATCCGGGATCTAGGGATATTATGGCAAAGATGAACGATGATTGGGGGATTAACGGCATGGAATAAGCTCGGATATGTTATACTTATGATTATCACGAAGTATTGCCACCGGATCATGCATGGAAACCCTAGATCAACAAGATCAAGGAGATCTAGCCGATCTGAGATTGGATCAGCGTGATCTAGCTTTATTAAGGCATGATCTGACTCGGGAGACGTGTGATCTGGACATTACGGTGGATGATTACGATATTGGAGGAAGGAGAAGGCCAGATCACAACATTGCGACTAGTGATCTAATGTTTATGGTTCAGATCCAAGGTGATCTGCAAAGATGTCGACTGCCAGGATGGTGAGGACAAGAAAGGACAAGGATCAGGATAGCGTAATCAGTCGATGTGTCGTTAAGGATAGGATACAGGATGGGATAGGTCTTAACATTAAATCAGAACCGAATTTGCATCGTACGACACAAGTGCTTCGCTACGCGCCTGGAAACGGGAACTACATTGGCCCTACGGTATTAATAGCGATTTAGGTGTATAGATCTAGGGTGGTTGATAATATCTAGATAATATATTGGCTAGATCCAACCTCCTAGTATCTTACCCTAAGTGCAGATCCAAGATCCCGGTATTAATTGCTTAGCCGGTAGATCTTCGGTTTCTCAACGATCAAGATCGCGCTATAGGAAGCGCCAAGCAATCAAAGGACCCCGCGCAAAGGGAAATCAACACTAAAGGAATTACAACAAGGCCGGATCCAGATCTAGGCCGCCGGATCCAAGCTTGATCTAATCGCTTGGACTCCGGATCTACTACTGGCGAGTGGTGTGAAGACTTCCACGCTACTCTACACCCCAACGTCACGCCAAGACGTTCAACCAACACCGATCGAGCAACTTAGCAGTCACCAAGAGAGGAAGATCCAGCCCAACCGACGGGTACACAAGGTGAGCAAGTTCAGCAGATCACGGATCATCGGAGGACCCCCTTCGTTAGTCGGTGTCCGGGCATTGGTGGGAAGTTGGATCTAGCGATCTCGCAGATTTTGCTGATCCCGCTACACCACAATGGTGCGCGTGCCCGGATCTGTTGGTGACTCGGGATTTCACCGTGAGTCTCAAGAAGATGTTCAAGTGAAGGTTGAACAAGGGGAACAAGCGTCATCGGACCTCGGATCGACGATGATGCCGCTGAATGAATCAAGATCCGCGGATCAGCAGAGCGCTAGGAGGAACTCTGCTGACGGAAGAGAGGGTGATCTGGATCCAGATCCAGATCTAGAAGAAAAACCTCTACCTCCACAGGTCCCCACGGGGACCCCGGCGGATCTCGACGCAAGTCGAGATCCGTCAACAAAACAAGGGAAGGCGAAAGTGGAACCGTACAGATTGGTCGGATCCCCGATCGAGCCTCCACCATATCCACCCAAGGATCCTTCAATCTCCAGATCCGATAAGAAGAAGCCCAAAAGAAGTCAACACGGAAGAAGATGAAGGCTCCAGAGATTGACGACGAAGATCAGATCGGATCTAAACCTAGATCCAGATCGGGACAAGGCTGGTCAGACGAAGATCTGGAGAATTTATTCTACCACAAAGAACTTCGCGAGTTCCTGGATCGAGATCCCGTGATGCGGATCCTGAGGCTGAAGCAGGTCGGAGATCCAAGAGAACCCGTATCAGCTCCGATCAAGACTGCCAACAAATTAGAAGCAGTCAAGGATTTATTACGACTGTTGAAGGAAGCAGGAATGACCACGGGAGCTTCGATGCGGATGATGTCTTTGATCTAGATCTCAAGGTGATCCAGACTGCCACCAAGGATCTATTCTCCAAGCTCAAGATCCTCGTCGGCGAGATTCCCCAGATCACAGATCCAGTGCCATCACCTCCAGCAAGTATTACGGATCGCCAAACGTCCTCATCACATTACGCCTCGGCTGCCGAGGACGAATCAGATTTCTCATCGGAACCAAAGCGATGTCTCTGGGACCCTCCGGTACTTCAATGCTGGAGGCGAGATCCAAGATCCAACGTCGGAATCAGCCGAGATCCGGCCGCTCAAGGACGATCCCGACCTCCGAAGACCAGATCACAGCAGCCACGACGTCAGATGCCTCATCAGGCACCTTACAGAAGTATTTCGAAGCATCCATGAGTAGATTCCTGGCGGAACAGCGAGGGCCGATCATGGATCAAGGAGCGACGAAGACTCAGGATCCAGGATCACAAGATGTAGATATGGAATCGGTGAGATCTGAACGTAGCACATCTCGATGGGAGTATGATCCGGACGATATCGACTTCCCCACGGCTGCTCGAGCGACGGTCGCGACCGCTACGACTGGATCAGCCGGATCAACCATGATCCAGAGAGTCCGGATCTCTGCGATCTCAGATCTCAAGGAGTTCACGGGGAAGGATCAAGACGAAGATCGAGCCAGAGCGTGGATTGGCAAAGTGAAATCGGCGTTCATGCGAGATCAGGCCTCCGATGAAGAAAAATGTTTGACCTTTGCGGATCTATTGGCTGGATCCGCCAAGAATTGGTATCGGCAACTAAGCAGATCCACCCGTAATAAATGGTCGGATCTGCTTAAAGCTTTCCAAATCCAGTACTGCGGATTGGGGGTATCAGTGGCTAGACAATACTATCACGCTCGACGTCGACCAGAAGAATCTCCCCTCGATTATCTTTACCGTCTGAATGTCGCCGGATTACGTGCAAAGTTGAAGATCAAGGATGGTAATGCGAAAGATCGACGCGAACATGTGGATCACTATATCGAAACTTTGGAAGATCAAGATCTAGCTGACAGGCTGACTCTGCTACGACTATCCGACGCGGATGATCTGGAAGAAGTACTACGAGCCCGTGAACGTGCAAAGAGCCGGCAGAAGAAGGCCGCATTCGGATCCAGCAAGTACCGGCAGAAGGCAACTAATCCAGCACCTGCAGCTACGACAAAACATGTCCGCGCGGTGCAGATCCGGACCATGGAGTCTGAATCTGAGTCTGGATCCGACGGATCGGATGGATCTGACTCGGATGGAGACAATCATCGGCGGATCTACCTGGCAGCTGAGCAGGATGTCACTCCAAAAGTGGAATCTGGTATGGAGAAGGTCGAGCAAGTACCAATCACCCACAAGTCGACAGATCAAACCCCACAGATCACAGATCCCGGATCCAGAGCGGCGGACCCGATCGGAACCGTTGCTCGCACTGTGGATCCAAGAAGCATTCAGATCTAGGATGCTGGAGACGCCTTACTTGTCATAAGTGTGGCAAGCGAGGACATCCAGCAGATCACTGCCTCTTTGTGTGCCGGGGGTGCGGGGAATTACATGATATGGGAAAATGCCCTATGGAAGAGTTCTACAACCAGATCCGCCAATGGTTCAACCCAGCCAACACGCAGGTATGCTTCCGGAATCTGCGGAAAAGATGTTAAACTAGGACGCTCGCCGGGTTGGAATCCGGTACGAGCCGAGCGCTCTAGATACTGCATCTATGCATTTGTGAACAAGAAATCGGTAGATCAGGGTAACAAGATCCCAGATCTACGCGGTAATACATGTGATCTGAATGGAAACCGTGCTGTCGCAATCTCAAGTGTCCGCCAGGCGGATGATTACTCAGATCTGAAGTGACCATGATGGTGGACCTCCATCCAGGAGAGATAAGGGGTTACTGGAAGCAACGGGATCCAGATCTGTGGTTCCAGCCCACAGATCAGGAGAATATACCAGTGATTCAGAAGCCAAGTCAGATCAAGGAGATCCGAAGATCCGAAGTTATGGATCTCTTGCCAGGGAATCTCGGGGATATTGGAAACACTATGCCCCGGGGAAGTGGTTCCGACAAGCCAAGATCACTGGTAAGATCAACAATGAGAGGGGGATCTTGCTCTAGATACAGGCGCCGAAGTGTCCATAGTGGATACGGCCTTTGCTCGTAAGGTTGGGTGCTATATCGATACAAGCCAGATCCAAGATTGCGTTGGGATTGGCGAAAGTGTTTACAGGACAGAAGGAAGAACCCGGATCAAGATCACTATGGCTGGATCGCTGGTTTACTTTTTCGATATTTGGGTTGGAGATCTGGCAGGTCAAGATGCCATCCTGGGTATGGATTCATGGTACCGGCGGGGATCCGATGGATCTGGCCTTGGATCTATAAGTTTACCTGATGAGGTGCGGATCCAGCTTAGTGGGCGTCGGCAGCTCTATAGCGACAAGGCCCGGCTGGTAACTGTAGGAGAACATGTCCAGATCGAGATCGGACAATCAGTGGAACTTCGGTTACATCTCCGGATGTCAGATCACGAGAAGTTCTGGGTCACCCGGGGAGATCGTTGGGTACCCACGGTGGTAAAAGGCTCGGGAAGAGATGGTATCTGCAGATCACCAACGTGAGCGATAAGGCGATCATATTGCAAGAAGATGTGAGAGTTGGGATCTGGCTATCGGGTGATCACATTCCCCGGATGCCAGGATTTGTCTCGGTGGGGTCACGTCGGTATATGGGATGGCAAACGCTGGCTCTGGAAGCCACGGTGGAGGGAAGATCCGAGCATGATGAGATCTTAGTGAATCAACAGGGCCGATGGTGGATCGACCTCCCTACCCAGTACCTCGTGGTATCCTGAAACGACCCGAGATCTCGCAGATACAGGCAAAACC
>VOQZ01000892.1:0-88747 GCA_008079305.1 Phytophthora palmivora
AAAACAAGAAGTAGCTTGCGTAGTGGTAGTTCTGGCCGAATCAATAGCTGCGACATCTCATCCGAATCACCACTAGATTGCTTGTACGAGGTCGGCTTCCCAACCTTGTGGCTATCGCGCCAAACACGATAGGCTGTTTGCTTCGAAACGTTGGCTAGATCACCTGCGATCCAGAACGCTTCTTGTGTAGGTATGCTAGAAGCACTACACCCTACCGACCTTAAAAAGGCAAAATTAGATCTCGTCTCGGCCGTGATACCACACCTGGTTGTGTAAAGTAGTACACGGACCCGTGTCCTTGTCCGCTCGATGAGAGCTTGAAACATCTCGTCTGACGAAACAAGAAGTAGCTTGCGTAGTGGTAGTTCTGGGCCGAATCAATAGCTGCGACAATCTCATCCGAATCACCACTAGATTGCTTGTACGAGGTCGGCTTCCCAACCTTGTGGCTATCGCGCCAAACACGATAGGCAGTTTGCTTCGAAACGTTGGCTAGATCACCTGCGATCCAGAACGCTTCTTGTGTAGGTATGCTAGAAGCACACACCCTACCGACCTTAAAAAGGCAAAATTAGAGTCTCGGCCGTGATACCACACCTGGTTGTGTAAAGTAGTACACGGACCCGTGTCCTTGTCCGCTCCATGAGAGCTTGAGACATCTCGTCTGACGAAAACAAGAAGTTAGCTTGCGTAGTGTATTCTGGGCCGAATCAATAGCTGCGACAATCTCATCCGAATCACCACTAGATTGCTTGTACGAGGTCGGCTTCCCAACCTTGTGGCTATCGCGCCAAACACGATAGGCAGTTTGCTTCGAAACGTTGGCTAGATCACCTGCGATCCAGAACGCTTCTTGTGTAGGTATGCTAGAAGCGCTACACCCCTACCGACCTTAAAAAGGCAAAATTAGAGTCTCGGGCCGTGATACCACACCTGGTTGTGTAAAGTAGTACACGGACCCGTGTCCTTGTCCGCTCCATGAGAGCTTGAGACATCTCGTCTGACGAAACAAGAAGTAGCTTGCGTAGTGGTAGTTCTGGCCGAATCAATAGCTGCGACAATCTCATCCGAATCACCACTAGATTGCTTGTACGAGGTCGGCTTCCCAACCTTGTGGCTATCGCGCCAAACACGATAGGCAGTTTGCTTCGAAACGTTGGCTAGATCACCTGCGATCCAGAACGCTTCTTGTGTAGGTATGCTAGAAGCGCTACACCCTACCGACCTTAAAAAGGCAAAATTAGAGTCTCGGCCGTGATACCACACCTGGTTGTGTAAAGTAGTACACGGACCCGTGTCCTTGTCCGCTCCATGAGAGCTTGAGACATCTCGTCTGACGAAAACAAGAAGTAGCTTGCGTAGTGGTAGTTCTGGGCCGAATCAATAGCTGCGACAATCTCATCCGAATCACCACTAGATTCTTGTACGAGGTCGGCTTCCCAACCTTGTGGCTATCGCGCCAAACACGATAGGCAGTTTGCTTCGAAACGTTGGCTAGATCACCTGCGATCCAGAACGCTTCTTGTGTAGGTATGCTAGAAGCACTACACCCTACCGACCTTAAAAAGGCAAAATTAGAGTCTCGGCCGTGATACCACACCTGGTTGTGTAAAGTAGTACACGGACCCGTGTCCTTGTCCGCTCCATGAGAGCTTGAGACATCTCGTCTGACGAAAACAAGAAGTAGCTTGCGTAGTGGTAGTTCTGGGCCGAATCAATAGCTGCGACAATCTCATCCGAATCACCACTAGATTGCTTGTACGAGGTCGGCTTCCCAACCTGTGGCTATCGCGCCAAACACGATAGGCAGTTTGCTTCGAAACGTTGGCTAGATCACCTGCGATCCAGAACGCTTCTTGTGTAGGTATGCTAGAAGCGCTACACCCTACCGACCTTAAAAATGCAAAATTAGAGTCTCGGCCGTGATACCACACCTGGTTGTGTAAAGTAGTACACGGACCCGTGTCCTTGTCCGCTCCATGAGAGCTTGAGACATCTCGTCTGACGAAAACAAGAAGTAGCTTGCGTAGTGGTAGTTCTGGGCCGAATCAATAGCTGCGACAATCTCATCCGAATCACCACTAGATTGCTTGTACGAGGTCGGCTTCCCAACCTTGTGGCTATCGCGCCAAACGATAGGCAGTTTGCTTCGAAACGTTGGCTAGATCACCTGCGATCCAGAACGCTTCTTGTGTAGGTATGCTAGAAGCGCTACACCCTACCGACCTTAAAAATGCAAAATTAGAGTCTCGGCCGTGATACCACACCTGGTTGTGTAAAGTAGTACACGGACCCGTGTCCTTGTCCGCTCCATGAGAGCTTGAGACATCTCGTCTGACGAAAACAAGAAGTAGCTTGCGTAGTGGTAGTTCTGGGCCGAATCAATAGCTGCGACAATCTCATCCGAATCACCACTAGATTGCTTGTACGAGGTCGGCTTCCCAACCTTGTGGCTATCGCGCCAAACACGATAGGCAGTTTGCTTCGAAACGTTGGCTAGATCACCTGCGATCCAGAACGCTTCTTGTGTAGGTATGCTAAAGCGCTACACCCTACACCTACCGACCTTAAAAAGGCAAAATTAGAGTCTCGGCCGTGATACCACACCTGGTTGTGTAAAGTAGTACACGGACCCGTGTCCTTGTCCGCTCCATGAGAGCTTGAGACATCTCGTCTGACGAAAACAAGAAGTAGCTTGCGTAGTGGTAGTTCTGGGCCGAATCAATAGCTGCGACAATCTCATCCGAATCACCACTAGATTGCTTGTACGAGGTCGGCTTCCCAACCTTGTGGCTATCGCGCCAAACACGATAGGCAGTTTGCTTCGAAACGTTGGCTAGATCACCTGCGATCCAGAACGCTTCTTGTGTAGGTATGCTAGAAGCACTACACCCTACCGACCTTAAAAATGCAAAATTAGAGTCTCGGCCGTGATACCACACCTGGTTGTGTAAAGTAGTACACGGACCCGTGTCCTTGTCCGCTCCATGAGAGCTTGAGACATCTCGTCTGACGAAAACAAGAGTAGCTTGCGTAGTGGTAGTTCTGGGCCGAATCAATAGCTGCGACAATCTCATCCGAATCACCACTAGATTGCTTGTACGAGGTCGGCTTCCCAACCTTGTGGCTATCGCGCCAAACACGATAGGCAGTTTGCTTCGAAACGTTGGCTAGATCACCTGCGATCCAGAACGCTTCTTGTGTAGGTATGCTAGAAGCGCTACACCCTACCGACCTTAAAAATGCAAAATTAGAGTCTCGGCCGTGATACCACACCTGGTTGTGTAAAGTAGTACACGGACCCGTGTCCTTGTCCGCTCCATGAGAGCTTGAGACATCTCGTCTGACGAAAACAAGAAGTAGCTTGCGTAGTGGTAGTTCTGGCCGAATCAATAGCTGCGACAATCTCATCCGAATCACCACTAGATTGCTTGTACGAGGTCGGCTTCCCAACCTTGTGGCTATCGCGCCAAACACGATAGGCAGTTTGCTTCGAAACGTTGGCTAGGCACCTGCGATCCAGAACGCTTCTTGTGTAGGTATGCTAGAAGCGCTACACCCTACCGACCTTAAAAATGCAAAATTAGAGTCTCGGCCGTGATACCACACCTGGTTGTGTAAAGTAGTACACGGACCCGTGTCCTTGTCCGCTCCATGAGAGCTTGAGACATCTCGTCTGACGAAAACAAGAAGTAGCTTGCGTAGTGGTAGTTCTGGCCGAATCAATAGCTGCGACAATCTCATCCGAATCACCACTAGATTGCTTGTACGAGGTCGGCTTCCCAACCTTGTGGCTATCGCGCCAAACACGATAGGCAGTTTGCTTCGAAACGTTGGCTAGATCACCTGCGATCCAGAACGCTTCTTGTGTAGGTATGCTAGAAGCGCTACACCCTACCGACCTTAAAAATGCAAAATTAGAGTCTCGGCCGTGATACCACACCTGGTTGTGTAAAGTAGTACACGGACCCGTGTCCTTGTCCGCTCCATGAGAGCTTGAACATCTCGTCTGACGAAAACAAGAAGTAGCTTGCGTAGTGGTAGTTCTGGGCCGAATCAATAGCTGCGACAATCTCATCCGAATCACCACTAGATTGCTTGTACGAGGTCGGCTTCCCAACCTTGTGGCTATCGCGCCAAACACGATAGGCAGTTTGCTTCGAAACGTTGGCTAGATCACCTGCGATCCAGAACGCTTCTTGTGTAGGTATGCTAGAAGCGCTACACCCTACCGACCTTAAAAATGCAAAATTAGAGTCTCGGCCGTGATACCACACCCTGGTTGTGTAAAGTAGTACACGGACCCGTGTCCTTGTCCGCTCCATGAGAGCTTGAGACATCTCGTCTGACGAAAACAAGAAGTAGCTTGCGTAGTGGTAGTTCTGGGCCGAATCAATAGCTGCGACAATCTCATCCGAATCACCACTAGATTGCTTGTACGAGGTCGGCTTCCCAACCTTGTGGCTATCGCGCCAAACATGATAGGCAGTTTGCTTCGAAACGTTGGCTAGATCACCTGCGATCCAGACGCTTCTTGTGTAGGTATGCTAGAAGCGCTACACCCTACCGACCTTAACAAATGCAAAATTAGAGTCTCGGCCGTGATACCACACCTGGTTGTGTAAAGTAGTACACGGACCCGTGTCCTTGTCCGCTCCATGAGAGCTTGAGACATCTCGTCTGACGAAAACAAGAAGTAGCTTGCGTAGTGGTAGTTCTGGGCCGAATCAATAGCTGCGACAATCTCATCCGAATCACCACTAGATTGCTTGTACGAGGTCGGCTTCCCAACCTTGTGGCTATCGCGCCAAACACGATAGGCAGTTTGCTTCGAAACGTTGGCTAGGGCACCTGCGATCCAGAACGCTTCTTGTGTAGGTATGCTAGAAGCGCTACACCCTACCGACCTTAAAAATGCAAAATTAGAGTCTCGGCCGTGATACCACACCTGGTTGTGTAAAGTAGTACACGGACCCGTGTCCTTGTCCGCTCCATGAGAGCTTGAGACATCTCGTCTGACGAAAACAAGAAGTAGCTTGCGTAGTGTAGTTCTGGGCCGAATCAATAGCTGCGACAATCTCATCCGAATCACCACTAGATTGCTTGTACGAGGTCGGCTTCCCAACCTTGTGGCTATCGCGCCAAACATGATAGGCAGTTTGCTTCGAAACGTTGGCTAGATCACCTGCGATCCAGAACGCTTCTTGTGTAGGTATGCTAGAAGCGCTACACCTACCGACCTTAAAAATGCAAAATTAGAGTCTCGGCCGTGATACCACACCTGGTTGTGTAAAGTAGTACACGGACCCGTGTCCTTGTCCGCTCCATGAGAGCTTGAGACATCTCGTCTGACGAAAACAAGAAGTAGCTTGCGTAGTGGTAGTTCTGGGCCGAATCAATAGCTGCGACAATCTCATCCGAATCACCACTAGATTGCTTGTACGAGGTCGGCTTCCCAACCTTGTGGCTATCGCGCCAAACACGATAGGCAGTTTGCTTCGAAACGTTGGCTAGGGCACCTGCGATCCAGAACGCTTCTTGTGTAGGTATGCTAGAAGCGCTACACACACCGTACCGACTTAAAAAGGCAAAATTAGAGTCTCGGCCGTGATACCACACCTGGTTGTGTAAAGTAGTACACGGACCCGTGTCCTTGTCCGCTCCATGAGAGCTTGAGACATCTCGTCTGACGAAAAAAAGAAGTAGCTTGCGTAGTGGTAGTTCTGGGCCGAATCAATAGCTGCGACAATCTCATCCGAATCACCACTAGATTGCTTGTACGAGGTCGGCTTCCCAACCTTGTGGCTATCGCGCCAAACACGATAGGCAGTTTGCTTCGAAACGTTGGCTAGATCACCTGCGATCCAGAACGCTTCTTGTGTAGGTATGCTAGAAGCGCTACACCCTACCGACCTTAAAAATGCAAAATTAGAGTCTCGGCCGTGATACCACACCTGGTTGTGTAAAGTAGTACACGGACCCGTGTCCTTGTCCGCTCCATGAGAGCTTGAGACATCTCGTCTGACGAAAACAAGAAGTAGCTTGCGTAGTGGTAGTTCTGGGCCGAATCAATAGCTGCGACAATCTCATCCGAATCACCACTAGATTGCTTGTACGAGGTCGGCTTCCCAACCTTGTGGCTATCGCGCCAAACACGATAGGCAGTTTGCTTCGAAACGTTGGCTAGATCACCTGCGATCCAGAACGCTTCTTGTGTAGGTATGCTATTTCTTTGTCCTCCCGCAGGGCTGGCGCGTTGCATTTGTCCGAGCTTCCTACATGGGTAACAGCGGATGGAGCTCTGTACGTCCGTACTCAGTTCACTGGGCATAAGCCCCGAGCTGGCCCGTGTTGCTGAAGCTCGTTGTACTGCGCCTGTCGACGCATTGTGGCCTTGCCACCCCGACGTAGGAGTACGAGTCTGTCGGTGGCTGTACTCCTCTTGGAGGGCGATTTGGATCGCCTCCTCCATAGAGTTTGCATTCACGCGGAACAACTGTTGAGAGGGAGCTGGGAGCGCTTCCGGCGTGGGTAACATAGTTCCACGCAAGGTCGAAGAGACCGAGAAGAAGAATGAGCGCGCAGCGAGCGTCTCTAGCGTAGTTAACGAAGCTCCACGCGGGCGGGGCCAAGAAGACCACTACGAGGGTGTCGTTGAGTACCTCGCGTGTGGATAGCCAAGTACCACACTCGGACCCTAAGACTCTACCGGCACGGCCGGTCGAAGACTAGTATCATGTCTTCGACGGCGTGTCCGGTCGTCAAGTTAGGGCAGGTGCCGTCCATCTGGAGGCACTGCCAGAGGTGTCAACATTACTGAACCTCGAGGAACTATCCATGAAGGACTTCCTCGCCGAGTTGAAGGCCGGAGAAATTGCGGAGATGGTGCTCCTGAAGCCGGAGACCTCTCCTGATGATTTGAACTCTTCCTCCGTAATAGACAAGGATGTCCTGTAGGGGTTCACGAAGCAGCGCGCAACGCACTTGGGTTCTGAGATTCTCAAGAACCCGGAGGATTCAGTGTATCCTCTTGTGAAAGAGTACTCGGATGTGGTGTCGAAGCACCCACCATCCCAACTCCCGCCGGATCGGGGAGTACGGCACGGGATTGACCTCGTGCCTCGTACAAAGTATTGTGTCACGAGGCAGTGGCCTCTACCTCGCGAACAATGCGAGGTCATAGATGCCTTCTTCGCCGAGAAGGCGAAGTCAGGCATGGTGCGGGAGTCGAAATCCCCGCACTCGACGCCAACCTTCTGCGTTCGTAAATCGAACGGAAAGTGGCGTCTGGTTCACGCTTACAACAAGCTGAACAATGCGACGGTACCGGCACAGACGCCGATCCCTCGCAAGGATGTGGTGCTAAACAACATGGCGGGCTGTACGCTGTACAATGCCCTGGATCTGGTTGACGGTTATTACCAGATCCTGATGTGGGAGAGTGATATTCCTCCCACTGCAGTGAGCACCTCGAGCGGGATGCTTTGGGAGAGGCTAGTGATGCCACAAGGGCTATCGAATTCCCCAGCGACGTTCAATCGCTTGGTCACTCAATTGTTTAGACCATTGCGTACGTTCGCACAGACGTACTTCGACGATATATTCGTCCATAGCTGTGCCGAAGGTGGCCAGACGGCTATGGAGGTGCATTTGAAGCACCTCCGTCGAGTGTTTGAGGTCATGAGAGCTAATAAGCTCTATGCCAACATCGACATGTGCGTCTTTTCAGCTGAGGAGATAAAAGTCCTCGGCTGCTTTGTCAGCAGGGTCGGCGTACGCGCCGATCCAGGGAAGGTCAAGGCCATAGCGGCTTGGCCGACCCCGAGGTCGCAGAAGGACCTCCGGAAGTGGTTGGGCTTAGCCAACTATCTTCATAAGTACAGCGCAGAGTACGCTGAACTAGCTCGACCTTTGTCGGATCTCTTAAAGAAGGATGCCGACTGGGTCTGGGAGCAACAGCACCAGGATGCTTTCGACAGCATCAAGGCGAGCTTACAACAAGTGCCAGTCCTGGCCTTGCCGGACGAGAACAAATCATTCAGCGTCGTCTGTGACGCTTCTAACTATGCAATAGGCTATGCGCTGTTGCAGAAGGACGATGGAGGACGCGAATGTGTCATCTCCTTCCAGTCCAGGCAGCTGAAGGCTGCCGAACGGAACTATCCCGTTCATGACAAGGAGCTACTTGCAATGAAGTACGCTCTTGTCAAGTTTAGAGTTCATCTCTTGGGCACGAGGCCCTTTGTGATCTATACTGATCACGCGTCCTTGCGGACTGCCACCAACTCGCCGCATCTGTCGCAGCGGATGGCGAGGTGGCTGTCATTCTTCGCGGAATGCAACTTCCGCGTTGAATACAAGCCGGGCAAGCTGAATGTGCTTGCCGATGCATTGTCGCGTCGACCTGACTATGAGCTAGCTCATGTCAGTCGGGTCACGACAGAACTATACGATCGGATACGCTTAGCGTATCAGGAGGACGAGAACTACACGCCACTGGTGCAGTTCTTGCCGATGGCAAGGACGCCAACGTCGACAGGATTTCGCCTCGACAGCGGGCGCAGCTCAATCGTTATGAGCTGGCCGATGGGTTACTCCATTACAGAGTAGACTCCAGAGATCCTCCTCGGGTTGTCGTTCCAAACGACGAGGATCTGAAGTATGACATCCTTCTAGAGGCGCATGATGCGCCGGTGAGTGGCCATCTTGGCCGAGAGAAAACCTACCAAATGGTCTCTCAGACGTTTTGGTGGCCCCGCATGTATAAGTGAGTGGCAAACTATGTCGAGACATGTGAAACATGTCAGAGGGTGAAGACTTTGGGCCACGCCTCGGCTCCACTGCAGAGCCTACCAGTACCAGCACATTGCTGGAAGTCGATGAGTCTCGACTTCGTCTTCGGCCTGCCGGCCGATGACAAGGGCAACACCGGCATATTGGTGTTGGTCTGTCGTTTGAGCAAGATGGTGCATCTTGCTCCAGTACGTGACAAGGCCACCGAGAAACAAGCTGCACAGCTGTTCCTGGATAGCGTGTTTCGCTATCTGGTCTACCAGAGACCATCGTCTAGGACAGAGACCCGCGTTTCACAGGGGCGTTCTGGGACACCCTGTTCCAGCTACTGGGAACTAAGTTGACGATGTCAACTGCGAACCATCCGCAGACGGATGGTCAGACGGAGCGCGTCAACCACGTGCTCGAAGATACTCTGCGCAGTATCTGTGCGGAAGCACCTCGGACCAGCTTCCTATGGTTGAGTTTGCACTCAACAATGCGGTACACGCATCAACGGGGTTTACCCCGTTCTACTTAAATGGGTTACGACACCCCCAGGTGCCGCTAACCTTGCGGGGAGGCACCGTGGCCTCCATCGTAAGTAGGGGAGAGGCTCGGAAAGCCTTTTCCTCCCAGGTCTCGGAGATCGAGCCCGAGTCTTTAAAAAGACAGTTGTCGTCGTTTATCGACGACAGGCTGACGCTAATCAGCCGGGTTAGAGATGCGATGGCATCAGCCCAAGACAAACAAAAGGAGTACTCAGATAAACATAGAGGAAACTTAAGTGTTTTAAGGAGGTGAATTAGTCCTACTAGACACTAAAACCCTACCGCTAAAGGTGATTAGCTCTGTAGAGAGCAACAAGTTGAAGCACCGCTTCATCGGACCCTTTGCGGTCCTGGCCAGACATGGCACGGCATACACCATTGATCAATAGCGATGCACCCAACGTTCTACGTGGGGCGTCTTAAGCGGTATCACGATCCGCTGGGTCTTCCTTCTCGGACGGAGGAGACCAATGTGAGAACTCACCTCCTCGAAACGAGGCTGAGCTCTCTGGACAACCGGAGCTGCCGGTGTCGAAGCCTGTGAATGAAATGCAGGCTGGTACCCACGCGAGTCATACGAAGGGTATGCCGGTACCGAATGGGAAGAACTTGGGTAAGAACTATACCCATAAGCCGACTGGTATGAATACCCCAGCGGCTCATAAGGGGCATCCGACCATGCACCTCATTGCTTAGAGTCTCTAAGCCTCGACGGAGCTCCTTCGAGGCAGCAGCCGGAGCTCGGTGGTCAACACGCCCATGGAGCTCATGAGTCTCACGACCAAGAGCGTCCAAGTCCTGACGAAGGACTTCAAGGGTCCCCGGCTTGCCAGCCTGAGCGGCGGCCTGACCGCCAGGTCCAAGCCCAAGGGCTATCTCGATCGCATAAACGCGGTCTCGAAGCTGACGGACCTCGTCGCTTAACAGGGACCCCACAGAGTCCCGACCCGAAGTTGGGGGTCCAGAAGGATACGGCTGAGAAGGAGCCTCGTACTCAAACGCAGGGTCCAGAAGGATAAGGCTGAGAAGGAGCCTCGTACTCAAACGCGTGCGAGAGCTTCTCCTGCCCTCCTTGATCGGAACGGCGAGCTCCACTACCATGTGGAGCGGGTCGTCCAAGAGCGGCGGCGCTCTGGGAAGCGCCAGCTGCTAGTGAAGTGGCGGGGTTACCCCTCGTCACAGAACTCGTGGGAGCCGGAAGACCGGCTCCGGGTTGACTGCCCGAAGGCTGTTGAGATTTGAGATCTGCAACAGCCGGGGCGTAAGTAGTCCGCGGCTTCTTAGCCGCCTTACGGTGTACGGTCCCTGGGTTGACGGAACCGTACCCGCGCTCATCTTGAGCGCTGGACTTGGACTGCTGTCTAAGTCCCTCCATGACGGAGTGGAGTTGCCGCTTAGCGATTAAGTGAGCAAACTCGATGCGAAGATCGCGCTGGTCCAAGACATAGGACAGCAGGCGATCTTCCCGGAGTTCTATTAACTCCTGAACTGTGAAGTTCTTCAGAGAAACCCATCTCCAGAACAGGTCTTCTGCCTGGGTCTGGGTTGTGGTGTTCTCGGGCTGTACCCAAGGGTACCCCCACACGGGGAAGAGCCCACCACGGTCTTCCGGCTTCTTGCGGAGACTCGTGAATTCCTTAAGAGCAATTCGGTGTGGTGCAAGCAGCACACACCTAGTGGCCTCAATGTCATTGACAAAGAGTGGTTCGACTGGAACCAAGGCACGCTCATAGACGCCACGAGAAGTGCGCCCATGGTTTAGACCACGAGGGGCCTTGAGGTGCTCCAAGAACATTGGAGACCCAGACCCCGCATCCGGTGGGTAGTATCCGCGAGGATAAACCAGCGTGGGAGTCACAGGAGTGCCTTGCAGTTGAGCAGCTTGATAGCGCTCCTGCCGCTCGTCCAGATCGTTGGAGATCTCTTGGGGATCGGTGACAGCCCCCTCCCCTTCGTCTTCGTCTGAGGAGTCGAACAGGTATTTGAATCCCTTTGCAATGGAAGGCTCGGAAGTAGGAGAGCCAGGGGCTGCGCGCTTCTTAGCAGCAGCAGCACCCTCATCAGCCAGTTTTGCAGAAGCTGCTTTCGCAGCTCGAGATCGAGCCTTACCTTCGGCTAAGGTAAGGTTCTTGGCAGGCGAGCTCGTCGAAGCTGTCTTTGCCTAGGATGATTCAGTATCATCAACAGGAGCGTCCTGTGAAGGAGCATCCTGAGAAGGAGTTGGATCCTTGGTGGATCCAGGAGAGTCCCCATCAGACTCTGATCCCGTGATAATTGGGATTTCAAATACAGGCGACTCTGCCCCAGGACTGTGGTCCCGATAGGTGAACCAAGGGTTCGGCCTATCGTCAGACGACAAGGAGCGTGAGCGACTGCGTCGCGTGCTCCCTCCTTGTTTGGCAGCAGCAGCGGTATGCTTGCTGGCTGCCTCGGAAGACGCCTTACGGGCTTCCTTGCGCGGAGCGGCCTTGTCTTTCGGCTTGGCCTTAGCAGTCTTCGACCTCGCGGTCATAGACTTGGAAGGCGCCGAAGCGCCGTGGGTGCTTGCCTTCTTAGGCATCTTCGAAGAGGTTGACGTGGGAACCTCGGTGTTATGACACTAGCTCAAAATGCTTAAAGAAAGCCGTAAAGCCACAACGGTGGCTCGTCGATGGCTGTCGACAAGAGAAGGAAAGAGAGCGGTGCTCTCTTTCTAACTCCTCATTGGTTGGGGGTTTCTAACCTAAGTGGGGAAGGATGTAACGGGGTTACATGAGGGGTACCCTAGAAAGGGTACCGCCTCTAGAAGTAGATATACTTCTGTGAGTATTCGTTTTAGATACTCACTCGTGGGTGGTGTGGACCACACTACTCCCACGTAGGTCTGGTGGCTGAGGGCCAACCAATAGCATTTGACCTACTTTTATATGCATATTAAGGATAAATTATAGTTCATTAGTAATTTGTATTACAGGCCAAATGACCTAATTAACTATAAATAAATCAGTCTAAAATCTACTCTAAACTGGCTATTAAGTCCCCTCAGACCAGGGACTAGTGAACCGTCGTTCACTTAGCGTTTGTATACTCTTAATAGCACGCTTCTTCAAGCAAGGTGCTCGTGTGACCCCGTCACAGTTTTGCTCGCTGCACCGCTCTCCATCGTTGCACTTGGAGCTCTGTCCGACCACTAGCAATCTGCCAGCGACAACCCTGTGAGAAGGCATAAGTCTATCAAATTGTACAGGTCTGGAGATTGGTCGGAAGTTGGTGGGAGGCGCTGCTACCACCGAATCTAGAGTTTAGATATTGTGTGCGTCCTGTAATATTTGGTTAAGTTTGGCAGACGAGATATATCCGATTTCAGGTGTTTAGGTTGAACTAGATCCATAAATACTTTGCGGTGAGGAGGACCTTAGAGTTTTCAAAAAATCGGTTCCTGCGCGCTGGTGGTTGCTATTCATCGATTCCCTCCATCCGAGACAGATCAAGGCGTGAAGCCCCCCTAGTGCATGCCTCACCAGGTAAGCGATTTCTGCTTTTTTACGACTGCTCCGCACTGACGAAACAGTGTTTGGTAGAACCGCACTATACGCCCCACATGCCCGCTGCCTGAACACGATCATATCGTGCTGGGTGCATATCGGCAGAAGAGGTGTTTCGAACTCGGCTTGAAGACAAGAAATTCGACTCGCGCTTGAGGGCAGGACAAAATTGACTCGCCCAAGCCACTGCGATGCTACGGGATCAACATGCTGAGAGTACTGATACTCTCGCAAATAAAAGGAGACGGCGAGAACGCGAGGAAGAGCGTGAGTTGCGTGAAACATTCGGCATCGATCTCAATTTAGACGACAGTGCTGAAAAAGAAGATGTGAGTTTCTCGGGGGCCAGTGACGATTCAGAGTACGAAGACAAGGGTGGACAATTGTGGTGAAGCGGATAAGAAGTTTTGCCGACTTCGATCTTGTCCCGTCAATCAAAGGGAGAGTAACTGCTCTCTATGGTGATCCTCGATATTGTGACACTCACTATAATGACCATGTGAATGCGTGCGCCATCATCCCCTCCAAAACCGATTGTACCCACACGGTATCGATCTCAGCAGGTAATATCGATCTTAACTTTATTATGGATATTAGGAAGCCAGTGCATTATGGATAGCCAGAGATGGGAAGCATAGGACATTAACTATTAATTCAGAGTTGTTTTTCCTTCTACTTCGCAAGTCTTCCTTCTTCTTCGCTATTCCGGGTAGGGATATACAAGATTGGCCCTCCCGACGTCACGCAGGATCAAGATCGACACTAAGTAGAACCCCTACGCCCAGATTGCTTGGCTGGACGTTCATCAACCCTCAAATCTCAAGACCCCGCTATAGGAAGCGGCAAGCACGAATTGGAACTATTGGATAAAGGTCACACACCGACCGCAAGACCCCCCAGGCCAAGATCGACACTGGTCAGAGCAAGGTCGACCGAGTACAACCAAGATAATTTCTCGGTGCAGCGAGTAGAAGTATCCCCGCTGCTGCCACCTCTCCCGCTGTCCTATCAGACAGCAAGATCAACAACAAGCGCGTCTATCGAGATCACCCGAGGAGCGATCTAGTCCCACCGACGGGTACACACGGTGAGATCAAGTAACTTCACGGAAGATCGGAGTACCCCCTCCGTTAGTCGGCAGTTCGGGCGCAGTGTGCAAGAGGACTCCTGCGATTTCGCAGAACCACTTCGCCACAATGGTGCGCGTGCCCGGATCTTCGTGTGACTCGGGATTTCATCGTGAGTCCCATGAAGAAGCGCATGCTGATCTTATATCAGGGAAACCAGCGTCTTGGAGATCGGATCACCGACGACACCACTGAATCAAGATCGATCCGCGGATCGGCAGAGCGTTGGGAGGAGCTCTACCGACGGAACAGAGGAAGGTCCAACTACGGACCTAGAAGAGAAACCTCTACCTCCTCCCCAGGTCTCTTCAGGGACCCCAGCAGATTCCGACTTGCGACGCGATCTGCAGGACGAAAGTCCACCGGCGAAAGCCATCCAAACGCTCGTCTCCAAGTCGAGCACAAAAAAGAAGTCAGCAAGATCGAAGCCTCTACGGAAGGAGATGAAAGCACCAGGATCGGACGCTGATTACCAAGACGATCTTAAAACAGTGTGGACTGAGGAGTCACTCGAGATCGCATACCACAAGAAGGAACTTCACACCTTCTTGATCAAGAACCCCGTGATGCAGATCATCAAGCCGAAGATCATTAGTGATCTAAAAGGCCCAGTGCAGAAAATAACTGCAAGATCGAGCAAGCTAGAAGCTGCAAAGGCGTTATTACAACTGATCAAGGAAGGTGGGATCATCGCAGGATCGTTCGACGCTAATGAGCTATTCGATACGAGGCTCAGCACGATCGACACGGCATTAATGTCAATCTTCGATCTACTGAAGCCCTTGGTAGGTGAGAAGAATGTAACCTCCAAGGTCGCGACTAGATCAACCGACGACATGCTAAGATCGTTGCCAGCACTCACATTGGAAGATCAGACAGGAACATCCTCACATTATGAGTCGGCGACTGAAGAAGTGGACACTGACAGTGCAGATGACCCACCTCGGATGACGCTAGGCCCTTCAGGAGCTGCCATGCTACGGCAGCGTGGAGATCACGAGACCAAGCGAGTGACGGATGGCATCGTGCCGAACATGACACAAGGATCGAATGCGAAGTTGGAATCGTACTTCCAAGCGGCTATGAGCCGATTCTTGAAGGAACAACAAGGCATTATCAATCCCGCGATCGTAGCGCCAGCAGAAGACCGAGATGTGGATATGGAGTCTGTGGGGTCGCTAGATCGACACCCAAGTCCTCATGAATACGACCCAGATGATCTCGATCTTGATCCTCCTAGACGTGCGACCGTAGCATCAGCATCAGCCACACCACCGGAAGATCGACAAGTGTTCCACGCATACGAGTATCTGCCATGTCTGAACTCAAGGAGTTCGCGGGGAGAGAAGGGGACGAAGATCGAGCCAGGGCCTGGCTTAGCAAGGTAAAGGCTGCCTTTATGCGAGATCAAGCCCCAGACGAAGAAAGTGTCTGGTGTTTGGCGATCTCCTTGCAGGATCGGCGCGAAACTGGTACCGACAGCTTAGTCGCACAACACGCAGTACCTGGAAGGATCTGCCCAGCAGCTTCCAAGTTCAATATTGTGGACGAGGAGTGTCAGTCGCGAGGCAATATTACCACGCGCGCAAGAGATCGGACGAATCTCCGCTGGAGTATTTGTATCGGCTCAATGTGGCAGGTCTTAGGGCCCGCATCCAGATCAAGGATGGACCTTCGGAAGTTCGACGAGAGCATGTGGAACACTTCATTGAAACTCTCGATGACCGCGATCTTGCAGATCACCTAGCTTTATTACGAATCCCAGATGCTGACACCTGGGAAGAAGCACTTCGATATCGGCAGCGAGCGAAAGCACGACAGAGCAAGACGGTATATGGATCAATTAAGCCCCGTCAGAAGAACAACAATGCAACAGCTCCGTCCGCTCCAACTCGAGCCGTCAGAGCTGTCAAGGCGATCTCAGATAGCAGCGAGTCCGAAGAGGACTCCAGTGGATCGGATGGCGACGCAGGATTACGTCGTGTCTACCTCGCAGCACCTGGACTCAATGAAGGGCAGCACGATCAAGATCAAAGGAGCCAAGATCGCAGTCGCTCGGAGGTTGGAAACAATCATACACAACAAGATCGACATGATATAGGTTCACCACCTAAGCGATGCTCGCACTGTGGGTCGCGCAAACATAGCGATCTTGGGTGCTGGGGACGTCTAACGTGTGAAAAGTGCGGTCGCAAAGGACATCCCTCGGATCGCTGCCTATTCACATGCAAGGCATGCGGTGACATCCCCGAAGCAGGAAAGTGTACCATGGAGGAATTTTACAACTTGATCCGACAATAGTACAATCCTACCAAGCACGCCGGCATGTTGCCAGAGACGGCGGAGAAGATGTTAAACTAGGACGCTCGCCGGGTTTGAAACCGTTACGAGACGAGCGTTCTAGCTATTGCATTTATGCATACGTCGAGAAACAATCGGAGGCAACAGTTAATCAACTGATCGATCCGATCGACAATACATGTGATCTTCTGGAGAAATCCACCGCTACAGTGTCAAGTCTACGCCAGATCGATGAATATGCAAGATCGAGTGTGATGATGGCTCTTGATATCTCCCCTGGGGAATCGCGAGGCTACTGGAAGTATCATGTTCCAGACAAGAAGTTCAAACAATCTAAGGCTATGGGGAAGATCAACAACAAAAAAGCAACTTTGCTGTTCGACGGTGGCGCCGAGGTATCCATACTCGATGCCACCTTTGCTCGTAAGGTAGGGTGCCAGATCGACGAGAGTCAAACGTTGGAATGCGAAGGTGTTGGACGATCTCCATATAAGATCGAGGGACGTACTCGTCTCAAGATCAGGCTGGCAGGATCGATGGTGTACTTCTTTGATGCATGGGTAGGTCCGCCCACTGGAGGTCAAGATCTGATACTAGGGATGGACTTCATGGTGCCAGCGGGTATCCGCCTCGATCTCGCTGATGGGACGATATGCCTGCCTGACGAAGTTCGCATTCAGATGGCTGGTAGGCGTCCTCTCTACGGTGACAAGATCGAGCATGTGTGTTGGAACGATCACTATTGGATCGACGTCGGACAAACGGCCGAGATCAGGCTACGCAGTCAGACGTCTAACCAGTATAAGCTGTGGGTCACCAGGGGAGATCGATGGGTGCCAACGATCACAATCGGACCAGGAAAGACGCGTTATCTACAGGTGACCAACGTGAGTGATCGTGCATTAACTCTCCACGAAGGATCGAGAGTCGCGATGTGGTTGAGTGGAGATCGAGTTCCCCGAATTCCGGGATATGTATCTGTAGGATCGAGGAGATACGCTGAATGGCAGAATCTCACATATCAGGCAACTACGGATGAAATCAGTGAAGTGGATATCAATGAGCAGATCGCCGAGCCAGCGGTGGAACGTCCTGAGTACGTAACACCAACCGCGATCTTACCACGGCCGGTAAAAGCCGTCCAGAATGTCGAGATCGCAGGGAACGGGGACGCAAGTCTACCATTAAGCAAGCGTACATCTGACCAGGGCAAGATTGATCGTGTTAAGAGTAATGATCTTCACACCAAGATTGAGGCAAACATTGGCGATCCTACGATGGATGATGAAGTTTGTATCAAGGAAGAAGGGAGCTTATTCGCAGAAGATGTGGAAGATCAAATGGCCGTGCTACCAGAGGTAACCGTGACCACGGAGGAAGTCAAGATCGAAGATCTTCAAATAGGTGATGCCAAGATCAACACCCAGGAGGAGATCGAGCGTCTTGCGCAGATTATCTGGAAACGGAAGCACCTTCTTATCGGAAAGGGCAATGCCTTACCACCAGCGGCGAAGGGAGTGGTATGCGACATAGATGTGGGGAATGCAAAGCCGGTCGCTCAACGTTGTCGCAAGGTGGCCATACAATTCCGCGAAACGTTGTATCAACTAATCAAGGGACTATTATCGGCTCGGATGATCCGACATTCGACCTCTCCTTGGGCTTCACCCATAGTTGTGATTATCAAGAAGAATGGGATCGACATCCGGTTATGTATCGACTACCGCCTGGTTAATAGTCTGACAAGGCTCATGGTGTATCCCATGCCTCTGATCAATGATTTGCTGGGTGATCTCGACAAGGTTCTCTGGTACTGTTCTTTGGATATGGCCAGCGGTTTCTGGGTAGTGCCCATGACGGACCGAGCCCGATCGATCTCGGCATTTATTACTCCATTTGGACTGTTTGAGTGGAATCGGATGCCGTTCGGACTTAAAAACGCTCCCCAGACCTACCAGAGACTCTTAGACAATGCACTATATGGATTCTTGAAGGTGACCCAAGATCAAGATCGATCTGACCGAAAGGACGTATTCGAGACGGGGGAACCCGATCTTGAAAGAAATGAGTCAGTGTTGGGACGTCGATCTTACATCGATGCCATACTGGTAACAGGGAGATCGTGGGGCGCGCTATGCGAAAAGGTGGAAAAGCTGTTGGACGCCTGGGACGAGTGGAATCTGTCCATCAGTGTCGCCAAAAGCTTCTGGGGTCGGCAAAAGGTGGACTATCTAGGACATCGTGTATCAGCTGAAGGTTTGGAGACACATCCAAAGGATTTGTCGGCTTTACAAGAATTACCGTTCCCCACCAACCTAAGATCGATGCAATCATTCTTGGGGAGTCTCAACTACTACAGCCGATTTATTGAAGACTTCGCGATCTACGCATCAGTTCTGTACGAACTCCGCGAAGCGGATTTCTACGAGATCGCTCGAAGGACAAAATCGACTGGAGACGATGAGAACGTCATTGGGGAAGAGGGTGGCATGTGGACTGAAGCTAGGACAGCGGTCGCCATACTGAAGAACAAGATCGTGACTGCACCGATCTTACTACACTTCGATGTAGATCGGCAACCGGTGGTGGTAGTATACGCCAGCAAGTGGGCGATCTCAGCTGCCCTGATGCAAGGGCACGATGGAGTGTATAAGCCAGTGACTTTCACTAGTCGCACACTCAAGCCGAACGAGATCAACTATGGTATGGTCGACAAAGAAGTGTTGGCTCTGCTCATGATACTAGATATCTGCTATACTCAACTCGTGACAAGATCGATCAAAGTATTGACGCGTCACTCTACATTGGCGTGGCTACTTCACTCATCCGGGTTGCAAGGAAGGTTAGGGCGATGGGCTGCACTTCTATCGAGTTGGACTCTCGAGATCGTGAAATGTACCAAAGGGGAGGATGAGATCTTAGGCGTGATCGCGGCAAGTATTACACCCCGCAAGGAAGTGGACTCGATCTTGATCTCGATCGCTCCCAGGAAGCAACCGCGACAAGTGATCTCGATGCCACCTCCGACAGTGGAGCTAGACGAGAGATTACTAGTTGTTAGCTTTGATGGATCTGCACGTGTGAAACGAAGTGGCGGAGCATACAGTGGAATAGTGTGGAGCCTACCAGAATGGACAGTGATCTCAGCAGCATCGAAGTACAAGCTCAATCTTACGGTAAATGAGGCTGAGTACCATTGTCTGCTTCTGTGCCTCGATCTACTGTCAGATATGGACAGGGGACGCCTGATTATCTGTGGAGATTCTAATCTTGTGATCAGACAAATGAAGGGTGAGATCGAATGCAAGGCCCCGGGGTTAACGTTGTTACGACAGCAGGCACTGGAACGTCTCCGATCTTGGCCCAACCATGAGTTCTTGCATATGAAGCGAGATTGGAATCAAAGTGCAGATAGTTTGGCGAGTGCCGCATTACGTCGCGAAAGTGGAGTTGTGATTGTCAAAAAAGAGGAACGCCAAGATCTTATGACCCTCAATAGACTGGATGAGTTGCTAATAGCCAAGAAGGATGAAGCAACAGTCAATCAAGATCGCTGCTGTCACAAGATCACGTAAAAAATGTAGTCCTCAGGTGTTACAAGAAGGGATTGTGCAAAGAATGAGGCTGGACCGTATTAGACGAGCTCAAGACGAGGAGAAATGGATCGTCGATCTTAAGGCCTACCTGCGAGGGGACATACTCGATCTTACGTCGGCTGAAGCGAAAAGCTGTTCTAAGATCGCAGATCGCTATGAGGCAGATGAATCAGGATTGTTGTTCTATTTTTCGCCGACCAAGCAGTCCGACGAAGATCGCGATCTTATGGTCAAGCTCGTGGTACCCGAAACATTGCAAAACGATCTTATGTATCACTATCATACAAGTCTGGAAGGTGGTCACCAAGGCATTGGACGGACGTACCACAAGATCAGATCTCACTTCCACTGGCGCGGACTATATAAGAGTGTACAACGCTACGTGGGTCAGTGTATAGATTGCGAGACAGGGAAAGGACGACCTACGATCCATGGGGAATCGCCTGGCAATTTACAAGCTACCTACCCATTCCAGATTATCGCCATGGATCACATACCGTCGTTACCGAGCTCGTACAAAGGAAACACTGAGCTATTGATCTGGATCGATCTATTTATTGGGTACGTGATCGCGAAAGCTAGCGCGTCCAGAACAGCACAGACCGTCGCCGAGAATTATGAGGAATGTGTCTTTCGACGGTTCGGTGCAATCGAGGCTATCCGACATGATTGAGAACCCGGTTTTATGTCGGACTTCTTCAGATCGTTCAACAAGATCGTGGGACAGAGACAGCGAGCAACAATGGCATATCGCCCGCAAGCAAACGGTACAACCGAACGGATGGTGGGAACGTTAACTCGTGCAGTCAAGATGTATGTTGAAGATATCGATCGGCGAGATTGGGACGAATATGCGGGGCGCCTCACCTTCGCGCTCAATACTGCCCGAGATCGCGTGCGAGGAGATACCCCATTTTATCTGTTGCACGGCTGGGATCCACGATCTACGTTGGAAGCAATGGTACCATTAGGATCGACGAGAAGACGAGATCGTGAACCCCGTCGATGGCGATACCGTATCCAGAAGCAGTATCAACAAGCTCGCGAGCAGGTTAACGAGAAACTACGAGATGCGATCCAAGAAAGGGCAGATCGACACAATGAAACGGTTCTACCACACAGGATCGAAGTTGGAACTCAAGTGTGGTTATACCTAGATCGAGTTAAGGAGGGATATGCGCGCAAGTTGGCGCATATGTGGCATGGTTCTTTCCGTGTGTTGAAACTAGTGGATGAACACGCAGTACGTCTTGAGATCACCGGTACAGAATATCGACTCTTCCCGGTGGTGCATGTCTCTAAGATCAAACTTGTACGACAATTCCCAGATCGTCCCAAGACGCGGTTGACAATACAAGATCAAGATCGATTCGATTTTGATGAAGCCATGTTGCCTGAAGATAGCTGGATACGAGATCTAGATACCAACGAATATGAAGTTGAGAAGATCGTAGACATGCGATCGGGGAAGCGTACGCGATATGGACGTACATTACGTGAATTATAGGTACATTGGAAAGGATATGACGAACCGACATGGGTAGATGAAGCCGATCTTAATTGTGGAGCTCTACTGTATGACTATTTGCGAGATCGAACGAATCCAAATCGATTCGAGGTCATGCAAACACATGAGGAGCCATAAGGAGGCGAGATCGTGAAGTGAGCTGGTCACATCACGAAGGAACAGGTGGAGGATCTATCGTGCGGCGGTAGATCAGGTGGACAGTGGTGTATATGATGAGTGTGAACCGACTAGTGGCCATGCGACACTAGATCGAAGACGTTGATATTTCAAGATCGACGTACAACAAGAAGAATATCACAACGAAGGATATGGAATGTTTTGCAAGAGCATGAAGGTTATTGGCCAGGTTATACTATTTCAACATTAGATCCCGTCGCAGAGGATGTCGCATTAACACCTCGTCTCAGAGGTGTGGAACATGTGATGCTGGATGATCAGCGAGAGTTCGGCGTTATTATTTTAGCCATCAAGGTTCTGCTAGATCGACGTGCATCCGCTAATGTAACGGTGATCACGTTGTGGTACCAGATCTTAAGGTGACGAGGCTTCAGAAAGTGAAGGTGCGATCTTGCAGAAATTTCTAGATCGATCTGGGACGATCCAACCTCTGAGCAGGGACGAGCTAAGTCGCCGTGAGACATTGAGACAAGACCAAAATGAGAAGGGGTATAATGTCGCGATCTGGAAATTCCATACCAAGTACTTACCACAAGCATGAAGATCTAGCGCGACTTTTATCTAGACGCTCAGAGGAGGAGGTTATTTCGCCACCGATTGATCTCGTTCAATCCAACCAGGCTTGAAATTGATCTCGTTCCTCCTGAAGTCAGGTGATACGGCGATTCTATACATTGACCTGACGTTGAAGCCCACAAGCCTGGACTCTGAACCTGTAGCTGCTGTTGGGCCACCGACAACGGTTGATCTTGATCTTGAGCTTGGCGACTGAGATTGATGATCTCATTTTAGTGGACTGTGCTACGGGATGTGGACTGCAGTGGGTCATAAGCTTCACGCGGTTTGGAAGTAGCCGGTGCTCGAGTTCATGGACTAATTCATCGTGTCGATCTTGGCTAAATTGGGCGAAAGGGATGACGTACGACTATCTGACGATCTTGAAGGCGACGGCAATGATCTTGCAGGAGAAAAATAGATCTGGGACAGGGAAGATCGACGACCGTTTAAATCTCCCGCAATGGCGAATAATCTATGTTTGTCAGACCTGGTCGATCTAGATCTTAGGCATGGAAGATCGACGACCGTACCGATCTCAAGCGCCGGTGACGTCGAACGAGGAGACAAGCCTTGATCTTACATCAGCAAAAGATTATCGGAAGGTGTGACTCCAGGCGAAGTTGACATTGAACTTGGACTACGATGCAGCGAGCGAAAACCGTTGTGCGGCAGTCGCATCGTGCAGGGGACGGTTGTGGTGAAGCGGATAAGAAGTTTTGCCGACTTCGATCTTGTCCCGTCAATCAAAGGGAGAGTAACTGCTCTCTATGGTGATCCTCGATATTGTGACACTCACTATAATGACCATGTGAATGCGTGCGCCATCATCCCCTCCAAAACCGATTGTACCCACACGGTATCGATCTCAGCAGGTAATATCGATCTTAACTTTATTATGGATATTAGGAAGCCAGTGCATTATGGATAGCCAGAGATGGGAAGCATAGGACATTAACTATTAATTCAGAGTTGTTTTTCCTTCTACTTCGCAAGTCTTCCTTCTTCTTCGCTATTCCGGGTAGGGATATACAAGATTGGCCCTCCCGACGTCACGCAGGATCAAGATCGACACTAAGTAGAACCCCTACGCCCAGATTGCTTGGCTGGACGTTCATCAACCCTCAAATCTCAAGACCCCGCTATAGGAAGCGGCAAGCACGAATTGGAACTATTGGATAAAGGTCACACACCGACCGCAAGACCCCCCAGGCCAAGATCGACACTGGTCAGAGCAAGATCGACCGAGTACAACCAAGATCGAAGCTCAATAATTTCTCGGTGCAGCGAGTAGAAGTATCCCCGCTGCTGCCACCTCTCCCGCTGTCCTATCAGACAGCAAGATCAACAACAAGCGCGTCTATCGAGATCACCTGAAGAGCGATCTAGTCCCACCGACGGGTACACACGGTGAGATCAAGTAACTTCACGGAAGATCGGAGTACCCCCTCCGTTAGTCGGCAGTTCGGGCGCAGTGTGCAAGAAGACTCCTGCGATCTTGCGATTTCGCAGAACCACTTCGCCACACTGTCAACAGAGGGAGACCTCGATGAGGAAGAATCCGGAGCAGATGCAGACGTCAGTGACAAGGAGACGCCACTAAAAGCAGCAGTGATGAGGTGAAGGTTACCGAACAACCGAATTTACACCGAATCTCTGACCGAAAAAAGAACCCGGCGACGGCACATCTTTAGTGTGGTTTTACGGATTCAAAACTCTCTTCGATTCGTGGGAAGAATTCGAAGAAGGTTTTGATGAGTTTCAAATAGTCTCCTATCAGCAATTTTCCAAGGGCACGAGCACATCAGTTGCTACTCGGAACAAGCAGATCGTTCGGATGACAGCAGAGAGAAGGGCTGGCGGAAAAAAGTCAAGGAAGGAGGTCATTCTGATTCCGGAGAAGTGGGAGACTTACTCCAAGACTTTCGTTTGTACGCACGGCCAGCCGTATAGACCGAGAGGAGAAGGGAAACGCGACCACAGAAAGGTCCGTGACCCAAAATGTTCCGCTCGAGTGAACTTGTGTGTCACTGCGACCGCACGTGGAAGATGGGTCTTACGCGCGAAAGCTACTGGGAACCACAATCATGAACTCAACCGACCCTTATGGTAATCCTACGCCGTGAATCGCGTTGTGACAGACTCTAGACTGAAGAATGATGTGGTGGTAGTGCACAAAGCAGGAGCAAACGCGTATGGAATCCTACAATATCTTCGAGAATGCACAGGTCAAAGATTTAGTTTTGGTGTAGATTTAGTTAACCTTACCGATTTTGGTGTATGTTTGGTCCAATGCTACAGGAAAGAAAACAATTCTGCGCGACGTGCACAACATGGTGCAGCGCCACAAACAACAAGAACAGGCTGGCTTCATGGATGCTCAACGAGCTTTCGCGGTTCTAGAGGAGTTTTGCAGACAAAACGATGCTAACTCTGCCGAGGTGGTGTTGGATACCGAGACAAATATAGCTCGCATCGCAACATTCCAGACTGCAAGGATGAAGCGACTGTTCGAGGCTTTTCCGGGGGTAGTTATGGTTGACGCCACACACAACACGAATGTAAACCGCTACAAGCTTTTCGGCTTTGTAGTCCATGATGTCTTCGGCAAGGTATACTCGTGATCCTTTTACTACGATCATTAGTGCAGTAATTAAGTTATCTGACGAGATCCACAGGATCAATACGTGCATCACTCTCTTGTAGACAGCGAATATAAGGACAATCTACGCCACGTGGTGGAAAATAATCATGAGTGGAGGAAGGTTCAAGTCGTCATGAGTGACAAAGCCGTCCATGAGAAGGATGTGCTTCGCGAGATGCTGCCACAAGCTCGACAGCTGCTGTGCCAATGGCACGTCATTACTTGGTTGAAAAAGCAAACAGCTCGGCTAGCAAAACCTGTGAAGAAAGCGGTGAAGACCGTGATGCCGCTCCTCGTTTACGCTGAGAGTCCTCAGGAGTATGAAGACGCAAAGGGAGCCATGCTCTAGAAACTTGGGGGAGACGCATCACACAAGTTGTACAAGACGTTTATGGAGAACTGGGACAACTCACAGGACGAGTGGGTCTCCTACAGGCGTGGTAATGTCCCACACTTGACGAACAACACGAACATCAGAATTGAATCAAAATGGGGAAAGCTTAAGGATATCATAAACGAATCCTTCTCTATTGACCAGCTATTATCTACCCTCATCACCCTTCAAGTATACTCCGAAGAGCTGTGGTGTAGCGGGATCAGCAAAATCTGCGAGATCGCGAGATCCAACTTCCCATCAATGCCCGGACACCGACTAACGAAGGGGTCCTCCGATGATCCGTGATCTGCTGAACTTGCTCACCTTGTGTACCCGTCGGTTAGGCTGGATCTTCCTCTCTTGGTGACTGTTAAGTTGCTCGATCTGTGTTAGTTGAACGTCTTGGCGTGACGTTGGGGTCGTAGAGTAGCGTGGAAGTCTTCACACCACTCGCCAGTAGTAGATCTAGAGTCCAAGCGATTAGATCAAGCTTGGATCCGGTGGCCTAGATCTGGATCCGGCCTTGTAGTAGTTCCTTTGTAGTAGATTTCCCTTTACGCGGGGTCCTTTGATTGCTTGGCGCTTCCTATAGCGCGATCTTGATCGTTGAGAAACCGAAGATCTACCGGCTAAGCAACTAATACCGGGATCTTGGATCTGCACTTAGGGTAAGATACTAGGAGGTTGGATCTAGCCAATATATTATCTAGATATTATCAACCACCCTAGATCTATACACCTAAATCGCTATTAATACCGTAGGGCCAATGTAGTTCCCGTTTCCAGGCGCGTAGCGAAGCACTTGTGTAGTACGATGCAAATTCGGTTCTGATTTAGTGTTAAGACCTATCCCATCCTGTATCCTATCCTTAACGACACATCGACTGATTACGCTATCCTTATCCTTGTCCTTTCTTGTCCTCACCATCCTGGCAGTCGACATCTTTGCAGATCACCTTGGATCTGAACCATAAACATTAGATCACTAGTCGCAATATTGTGATCTGGACTTCTCCTTTCTCCAATATCGTGATCATCCCCCATAATATCCAGATCACACGTCTCCCGAGTCAGATCATACCTTAACAGACCAGATCATGCTGATCCAATCCCAGATCGGCTAGATCGGGTAGATATCCTTGATCTGGGGTTCCCATGGTTGATCCAGTGATAATACTTCGTAATAAGCATAATCGTGATGTATCCCAGCTTACTCCATGCTTTTAATCCTCCAATCATCGTCCAGCTTTGCCATAATATCTCTAGGTCCTAGATCACCCGGATCCGCCTATAGATCTAGGCCCACAAACCTTGATCCAGGTTCTCTGAATGGACTCCGACATGCGGACCGATCTGGTCTTCACGGATATAGATTACAGCCTAGATCGGTACATCTAGGCTTAGATCACCCGCTTCCACAGTGTATATAGACATACTGCCACACCCATCTCGTAATCGCGCCAGTCCCACATCATCCATATCCTTATGTGATCATCCCAACCCTTCGGATCTGGGTATATGTATAGATCGTATGTCAATACATCTATCACGTCCCACCCAAGGTGTCACTAATCTCCATCAATTTTATCCATCAGCTGGATCCATAACCAGATCCATCCACATCAGCTCGTCATCCACCCCAATCACATCACTTCAGGTCCGATCACGTCCAAATCGGATCTTTCCTGGATATTCCGATACTAGATCTTTCCAATCCACTTCACCACAGAGCAGTATCTGAAGGAGTACCATCGTGTTGGGAGCCGGCCCGCACGAATTTACGAAGATCCTGAATTAAGTCGACTAGGACTTCAACTGAGTACCTTCGCATTTGACTTAGTGTCGAAACAGCACGTGCTAGCAACTGGTGAGACTGCGGACTACTACGTGGAACTAGGTGAAGATGGAATAGCATTGGCACGAAGCTCGTGTATTGGAAGTATACATGTGGTCAACACACAGGTATGCTATTTGGTAAATATTCGGTGGAGTTCTGTAATGGTATTCTAATGGGATTGTGATGATAAACAGACTTGCGCGTGCGATTGCATCTTCATGAAGACGTGTCTGCTACCCTGTCGTCATGTGATGCGCGTTCGTAGCGTTGTAAATTACGAAAGTATCACTCCACCTTTGCGCTGCTTTCCAACACGATAGATTGTCCTAAGTCGCGAGAATGATATCAGCACTGATGAAATACCTTGTGGAGGATTGAAACAAAGTTCCTGTGCGCCATTAGCAAAGCACCGTGCGCTGTCAAATTCTGCTATGTATTGCGAGGCAAAGGCGTTAATGGAGAAGGTTGTAGACCGCATGGCACTTCAGTCTACTCCTACGTTTCGTGGTGCACTTACGAGGCTCGATGACGTTTTCGAAGCATTGAATTCTGGTAAAGTCGTCACCTTCGCGGATAGCGAAGTAGCTGTCTTTCCTGGACTCTCTCAACTATCACCGGTAGGGGGAGCACGGTTTTCACAGATGTCTTTTGCAGATGTGATCACCAATGCACCTGGGGATGACATAGCCATCCCTGTAGTCAAAAATATCTCGACTGCGAAAGCGGTAGAACAAACTCAAGTCCGAACACTACGTGTGAGGTTGATAATGCCGTGGACGCACCTACACGTTCGAGTACAAGAACTTCCTCTTCTGTAGAAGTTCTGGTATCACCTCCTGAGTAATCGGAAACTAAACCAAACGCTACCAAAACTACACCGAATAACACCAAACGCGAAGATATCTCAGCAAAAGATACCAAGATTTCACATGGAGTTTTGCAAAGCGCCCAGTCATTACTGGCATGGCCAAGGCACAACGCAAACAGGCACAAGCCAAACAGGATCGCGAAATTGCTCGTAACCTAGCAGCACAATATCGTAGTGGCACTGTATCTAAACTAGTCACGTTCGCAGATGTAGCCGCTCTTCTTGATGGCCCATACAGACATTTCAACGCTAAAGCGATGGTGGACGCGTTGATACTCCCGGCGGTCGAGATTTCGGGCTCGCATTCGGCGAGGCAGCGTAGCGCTGGACAGGATATACCTGTTGTTGAGGCAATACCTCAGCTTCCCAAAATAATCGCATATTTGATGCTATTCGATTGAAACAGGATATCGATCTTCTTGCATACTGGCCGGACTTCGGGTACGCAACGTTTGACCAGATCGACGCTATGGCTACTCTCGTTGAAGCACGCACACGCTTTGGTTTGGTTATGCAGACGATTAAACGGATCGAAAGCGGGGAATGACATGTTGCTGATCTCCGGAAGTCATTTACGGATACTAGTCATGTTACCAAGGTACGTCAAACTGATCTATTTGTACAATATTTTATAAACTAAGTTATTATACCCGATCTAGAGTGAACACATCGGTTACGTCGAAACGTTGAACCTCAGTGTGAATCGTGTGTCTGGTGTAGTTGTTGGGGGTCACCAACTTTTAGATTTTAGAAGTAACCTCTGGTTACATACCACTTCAATCCTCGTCTCTCTCATGGCGTTGAGAGACGAATATGTCGATGTGGGTATCATTAGCCCGCCATTTCATGATTTTGTGATCCTGGAGCAACAAAGACGGACAGCGGGTGGTTTCGGAGCTGGCAACCCGAAGTACAAGCGAGTTAGGTGTTGTTTTAACGTCGACCGTCACTGGGTCACATTTATGGTAGATAGGAACGATTACACGGGAGCTACCGGCTTCATATTTAACCATCTCTAAAGCAAGCGCAACTACCAAGTTATCGAAAAGAGCGTACGCAGAGTGATTGAGCCACTGCTGCAGTTTGAAGGCATGCTTTCTTGTGAGAAGGTGGAGTGGTGCAAGCAGCACGATGGCAGCTCGTGTGGCGTCTGATGTATCGCTATACTGGAGTTGATATTGATTGACTCTACGTTGGATGACTGTCTCTATAAGCTGATGCCATATTTGCGCATGCGATTTCTTTACAAGGCTATTGTTTTTGTAGGAAAAGAGTCTGCTTACGAAAGATAACCTCAACTTCAACACGAGATTAAATTTTGTACGTCGAAACTTGGGTTACCAAATTTAACAGAACAGTTTACCGAATCTAGTACTACTTCCGTGAATTGTGCTAAGTCCCACATTAGGCAAATTTAGAATCGTAGGAAAATGACAGCGTCATTATGATGTATTTTTCACACACCAAACCGAAAATATAATAAATTTACCCTATTTAATGGGTAACAAATTTGCCATGTGTTTTGACAATTTCAAAACCAGTCCACATCCACCGTCAAATGTCAAATAATGGCCATCTAGATTCGGTGGTAGGAACATCATCCGAGGTTGGTTCAACAAAGAAATTTCGAACAGAACACACAATAAAAGTACAAAGGCGCTTTGATAGGATCGCTCGTGAGGAAGCGAGACCAGAGGCTATTGATCACTGTGTTTTATCTGAAGGTGGTTCTGCGAATGAAAGCGGTTTTGACTTTTTGCGGAATATCGTAGGAGTTGGAGGCTTTACCACATCTGCCTAATGATGAATGCGTATTTAGTGCAACCAAGTAGTATTTTCAAAGGTGTGAGACTTACTTTTCTACTTGATAGTTTCGAGAGCAACCGGCATCTGCCTCAATTACGGATACTTCTCACGTTTTCCCACTTGCATCACCTTCAAGCATTGGCAGGCCCATTCGTGGACTTCCGAGGTGTAGATGATAAAATGCTCCGCCAAAATTCGATCAATCTGCCGATGCAACGAGAATCCTCCGAACACCGTCTTCACAAGATCCACAGTCGACGGCTGATTCTCGAGCTGTGCTATCCACAATTTAGATGAAGCAAGAACCGAGTTCAAACTACCTCTGGCACATGCGTTATCACAGCTTTTGTCAATTTCTTCCATGCGCTTGATCAGTAGCTGATAGATGAAGCACGGCACTTTGTGATCAACGTCGTGCTCCTGACGTGACAGTGTTTGCTTTAGATGCTGGGCCAATTCCCAGTCAATTTGCACGGAGAGGGACTGAATGAGCTCTTCATCGGGGTTTTCACTGAAGCGCTTCAGCCTCTGAACAACCACAAGCAAATGCATTCTTTCCTTGGGGTCAAATTTGCACATGTTCTCCACTAGTTGCCACTGTGCTTCCGTGAATTGAGGGGGACACTGCGGCAACTCGCCATTTCTCACTCGATGCTCCACAACCACGTTGTCAAGTTGATTACCCCACGGTAACTTGTCACTCACAGCTTGAATAATGCACATACCAAACGAAAAAATATCTGAGGCGTATGACGCCTGTTCTCCTGCCAAGCACTCTGGAGCTACCCAACGCACTGCTCCCGACCGCTTCCCTTGATCTTCATCGGCTGCGAAGGCACTTAAGCCAAAATCTGTCAGCTTTGCATCTCCATCGCTATTTACAAGAATGTTGTCACATTTCAGGTCTCGATGAACAATTCCACGCGCGTGTAAATACTCCAAACCCAGAGCAGCCTCGTACAGCTTCTGCCACACTTCAGTAGGGTGTTTACGCAGATATTTATCCAGTGATCCGTTCTTAGCCTCTTCACAAACGAAGAAAGGTGCTCCAATGTGACAACCACCGAAGAGCTTCACCACGTGAGGGTGATTCAGGCCAAACCACAGCTCTACTTCGTGCTGGAACATTCGTCGTTGATTCTCCCTGGAAGTTTGACCATCCCTCATAAGCATCCGCTTCACGATAACGTCTGAGTTGAGCCATTTCGCTCTCGAGACCTCACCATATCCCCCACAAGCAAAAACAACCTCATTCTCTAACTCATACCACCCAATAAACCACTCCGGCAATGACTCAAAAGTTGATCCACGACGTGCTGAGCAAGCCTCATCGTATGCCTTCTGAATGATCTGGTGCTGGACTTCTGAGTAGCTTGAATTCTGCAACTCTCGATGCAGCAAGGTCAATAAATCTTCGGTCTCAGTAGGGTGAAGCAGTGTCAAGGAGTTGTCAAGCTCGGATACGAACATATTGATGTTCCTCCTACGAAGATATGACCATCGTTGCTCCATTTCATTGTACATGTCTGGAGGAGCCTCAACCAACGTTAACAAACACCTTATCTGCTTGCGAAAGAAATCAACCGAGGCATCACCCGCGCTACTCGATGATAGACGTTGAATGGGGTTGTTATAGACATTTTGCTGTTCAATCGCTCCTTGAATCGTGTCTAGCACAATCATCGCCTCTTCATAAGTATGAACAGTGATGGGGTTGCTCCAGCTAATTAAACGTTGGCAAACAACTTCAAGGTCGGTGTAGAGCTCGCGGTAAAGTTCCTCAGTGGCTTGATTTACGGATTCTTGCAACTCCTGCAGTTTGGAAAGAATGTCACTAGCAGAAAATGCCTCACCTTGGCGGTATCGGTCTGTACGTGCTTGTTCAACAAGACTCTTCATTCGCAGAACGACAGATGAGATGTTGCATCGCTGCAGAGGATCATCGGACCGCATATCATTCGTCAGGTGGATAAATTCTCGCGCAGTTCATCGAACGTTGTATAATCTCGAAGTTTTAAGGATAGTGCATTCAAGCAATTCCCCAAAAAGAGCACGTCCGCCGCAAATGCATTGGTATCTTGAAGAATCGGCTCAGAAGAACCCCCACTGCTCCACTCTATCGCTCTGCTAGACGAAAAGTTGGCAAGTTTCGCACTGTCATCCTTATTGATCAAAATATTTCCCAGTCGAACATCATTGTGTACGAATCCACGTTCATGCAAGTACTGGAGGCCCAAAGCAGCTTCATATATGTACCGAAGACATGTAGTAACATTCGTTGTATCCCATTCTGCGTGAGAAGTGATCATCTCAACGTACTCTTCTAACGACCCGTTTGTCATGTACTCACACACAAAAAGATTGTAACCTTCACGAACTGCACCATACAACTTTTGAACGTTTGGATGGCGAAGTCCAAACCATCGAGTGACTTGTTCGTCAAATGACATATCTGCGTTTGGGACTGCCACGTAAAGTTTGATGGCCACTTCAGCATCTAACCACGTTCCGACAAAATCACCTCCAATGTGCTTGGTCAAACCAAAATCTCCAAATTCAATTTCTGTAGGTGGAATTGCCCACTTTGTCAAAGTAGTAATAGTCGTAGAGGAATCAAATGGTTGGAGCTGAGCGTGGTTTAGCGAGGAAATGAGTAGTTCTTGGACTTGACGGTGACCATTCGACGTCGCGTAATCGAGTGCTGTTTGCTTGTATTTGTCGATGAAACTGGAGTCAGCTCCGAGTGTCAGCAGAAGTTGAGTTGTTTCAAGATCGCCATTGGAAGCTGCTATCATAAGTGATGTCTTGTCATACTTATCTCGTGCATTTACATCGGCTCCATGGTCTGCTAGCACCTGAACAACTCCCGAGTTGGGTTCTCCCGACATACAAAAATGCATCAAAGCTGTCGATCCTTCAGTGTCTCTAGCATTTACGTCGGCACCATTAGCGAGAAGAACCTCCATTATACCTACATCAGGGTCTCCCGACTCACAAACGTGAATCAACGGAGTCCATCCACGGTTATCGCTAGCGTTCGCGTCAGCACCATGGTCAAGAAACAATTCCACAATCCCTTCGTCAGCGTTGTCAGAGTGACAAATACGCATCAACGGAGTACTTCCTGCGCTCGTCTTGGCGTTCGGTTGAGCGCCAATTCGCAGCAGCCACATTGCAATCTGCAAGTGGTCGTTTTGGACTGCAAACCATAGCGGAGTCCGTCCATGCATCTCTGGTTCATTCACACTCAAACTTCCATGTTGTACTAGGAGTTTGGCAATTTTCAATCGACCTTCAGCCGCTGCAAACCTCAAGGCAGTTGACCCTCCCGCGTCCTTAGCGTCGACGTCTGCACCATGATTCAGCAGATATCTCACCACGCTGATATGTCCATACCAACTTGCAAGAATGAGCGGGGTCCATCCACTCAACTCTGTTTGGTTCACTCTTGCACTACCAACTTCTGTGAGGAGTTTAACAATCTCCAGTCGTCCTTCACTTGCAGCGAATCTCAGAGCGGACGAACCTCCTCCATCGCGAGCATCCACGTCCACCCCATGCTCCAGCAAACACCTGACAATATCAACGTGTCCTGCTCGAGAAGCGAGAAGTAGTGGCGACCACCCATTCAAGTCCTTCGTATTAACATGTGCCCCTCGGTCGATCAGCAGCTTCAGGATGTTGACATGTCCTTCACTTGCTGCAAATCGTAGAGCCGTGGACCCCCCACCATCTTGAACATCCACACGTGCTCCATGATCCAGAAGATACTGAGCCACGTCCAAATGCCCATACCAACTAGTGAGGATCAACGGCGTCCATCCGTTCACGTCCCCAGCATCAATCTGCGTGTTGTCACCCTCCACAAAACGCTGAACAAGTGCCAGATCCCCACGTCTAGAAGCTTCTCGCAATCCGTTAGTCTCCATCGGAACCCAATTCCAAGTGAATGGATACCACCCTTTCGAACAAGAACCAGCCACTGGACCCTCATCACTTGAGTCATCTCACTAGACCACTAGCACGTTCGTTTCACATTTATTCATGCAACGTCTTCCTGCATTGACAATTCCACATGAACAACACCCGCGATCACCCAGTCTTCAAGCGTTTATCGCGACAACAATTGATTGTACGTCGTCGAAGTCTCGGACTGCAGCCGTTAGTCCTCGACCCGGCATTTGCAAGCTCCCGAAAGACACGATGCAAACACTGTGGACGTCGATTCAACCCCGTGTGGAAGAGTTATCTGTGCCATTTATGCGGTCGATGGGTCTGCGAACCTTGTTCCAGTGTCGTGGAGCGTGAACGCGAACTGCTTCTCGTTCGGTTCGTACGTTGCTGCGTCCCATGCATGAAGATGGTCAACCAAGTGCCAGATCCGGAGCTCCTACTGCCATTGTTAGCTGTGCCGTACGTCACCACCAGTTCCCACAGTCAACTGGGTTTGCACCTCGCTGATGTTTTACGTACCAAGAAGGACTTGCGTCCAACGGTGCTTCAGCTACTGAGCTACTTGGGAAGGCCACTCGGCACGAACGCCCAGATTTTGGCTGAAATCCGTGAAGACGAATGGGCTGCAGCGACGGAATTGGTCTCTAGTAACGTCACTCTCGAAGCGAACAGGAGCAAGAGCGAGAAACAGAAACGTCGAGAGAAGCGCCGTAAAAATGGAGACAGCGGAGTCAAGCCAAACCCCGAGTGGGTGCAGTTCCTCGTTCAGCAATGTTTCGAGGTGTCGCTGCCTGAGCTGCCACTGGAAGCGTGTGTCGTCTCGGAATCGGACGGCACTCGACAATACCCAATTTTCTACGATGAAGAGACCGACGTGCCGTTCGCCCCGACATTCCCTGACGAAGCCGCTCGAAAGGAGAGCATGATCAAGTGCAATTTACTAGAACGTGGCATTGCTCAGCAAAAGGAGGTGCAATTGATTTGCCATCTTGCTGCGAAGGAATTCGATGCACTCGTTGCCACTGTCGCGGCGGTGCATGATGACAAACACTACGCGTTGACGCTGGTTAGTGAAGCTGGCTGCTTGTGCACTGATCGTGCCAAGAACTTTTGTGCACACGCGATGGTATCTGGACTCCCGTTTCTCGTACGGAATACCATGCTGGATGTACGCTTTCGAACGTTTGCTTGTGTGCGGGGTGATGTCGAAGGCGGTGTGAATCGAGTGCACTTTTACTTTGGGTTTCCGATCACTGCTGCATATAGCGACACTGTCATTGCGATGCTGTGCGTAATGGACTCAAAACCTAGGAAAAGCATCACGACAATGCAGTACTCAGTGATGAAGAAGCTGACGGAGATTTTGTCTACACTTTGGGCACCTAGTGATCAATAACCAGTGTATTGGATGAATTAGACTCGCTTGGAGCTTGCTGCTGTTCTTCTTGCAGCCTTTTCTTTTCATCCTGGTAAATCATGAACGGCGTTCGTGGTTTAGGCACGATCTTCGGAAAACCTGCACGACCAAAACATTCTCGGAAGCGTAAGCCGTTGTCTAAATGGTTTCGTTTCGTTCGATCACAATGTGCAACATCACAACATGCCTCGCAGAAAAATTTCGCGCCGCATTCCAAGCAAAGTACAGTGGCTGCTTGCTTTTCTCCATTTCCAGCGCATTCGCAGCACATTTGCACTTCAATAAATGGCTTCTTATCCCGGTTGATGGAGAGTCTCGTCGGAAGAACCTTCGCAAGTATAGCTTGACGCTTTTCCTTTAGTTCCTTCAGCTCCCGTTCCATTTGTGCAGTCTCAAGTGGGTGGCGCCACGTGCTGTGGTTGGTCTCAGCGTTCCAGTAATAAGCTGTGTAGGGGGGTTCATTCAGGAAGCATCGTTGCCAGCCTTCACACAGCAGTGCTGCATCTTCTTCTGCAATCGCTGGGTCAGTCACCAATGCGAAAAGTGTCGTGAGAAGCTGGTCAGGATCGCCGACATTCAGCAATGTGCATGCACTCACTACAAGATCTTCACGTTGATCGACGAAATGTTGCTGTTGTCGTAGCCACGCCGTACTAGAGTCTGCGACCTCGTACCAACTCTCGTGGTAGTCTACGAGGTGCGTCGCGCAGTACACCAGTACAAGGACACTCGTCCATATTAGGTTGGTCAGATCGTCCTTGGGGGTCGTAATGATTAAAAGTCGTTGGTATGGCACTGAAAGGCATTTAGACAGCACCTTTGACGGAGCCCAACATTGACTTGATCGAAAACTGCGGCGAATCACATCAATAGCTTTCTCGGGTGTTATCGAGCCATACTGTGGTGTCTGGGAAACTCCTCTCATGCTTGATAAAGTAATAGCAAAATATGAATGCCAGGATGACCACTTGCACAGTTTTGGTGCTGGGGGGGGTTCGTTTTACGAATTGTTTTGAAATCAAAGCAGTCTCCGCCATCGCATCATGCACGCACCAGGCCCTGACCACCCGGTATTCACGCGACTCACTCGAACGCAGTTGATCGCTCGACCGTCGCCTTTGAGTCGGCGCTAATTTTTGCTGTTCGTGAGCACTTTACGGAATCTCGAATAGTGTTTTTTACTCGAATAGTGCCTATTTCATCTAAACAAGCGTGGCGACGCAAAATGAAGGCTCAGACTTCCCGATATCGAGGCATCAATTGCGATGCAAAAAAGGTGTGTTAGACATGCTCACCGTGGTGGATCCAGAAAAAGTGGAAATCCAAGGAGTCGCCTGGGTAAAGCAAAAGTATAACAACGGTGCAAAGCTGAAAACATTTGATTTGCTATTCCCAAAGAAATGGAGAATGTTCTGGCGATACTTTGCCAGAATTTGGATTAGTAAATTTCCTCCGGAGTACTGGAACGTGTACTGTGACGGGGTCACACGAGCACCTTGCTTGAGGAAGCGTGCTATTAAGAGTATACAAACTCTAAGTGAACGGCAGTTCACTAGTCCCTGGTCTGGGGGGACTTAATAGCCAGTTTAGAGTAGATTTTAGACTGATTTATTTATAGTTAATTAGGTCATTTGGCCTGTAATACAAACTCCTAATTAACTATACTTTATCCTAATTATGCATATAAAAGGTAGGTTTAAAACTATTGGTTGGCCCTCAGCCACCGAACCTACGTGGCAGTAGTGTGGCCCACACCACAGTGTGGCTCACACAACTCCATCAGAGTATTAAAACAAATACTCACAGAAGTATATCAACTTCTAAAGGCGGTACCCTTTCTAGGGTACCCCTCATGTAACCCCGTTACATCCCCCCACTTAGGTTAAAGAAACCCCCCAACCAATGAGGAGTTAGAAAGAGAGCGCCGCTCTCTTTCCTTCTCTTGTCGACAGTCATCGACGAGCCACCGTTGTGGCTTTACGGCCTTCATTAAGCCTTTTGAGCTAGTGTCATGACACCGAGGTTCCCACGTCAACCTCTTCGAAGATGCCTAAGAAGGCAAGCACCCACGGCGCTTCGGCGCCTTCCAAGTCTATGACCGCGAGGTCGAAGACCGCTAAGGCCAAGTCGAAAGACAAGGCCGCTCCGCGCAAGGAAGCCCGCGACGCAGTCGCTCACGCTCCTTGTCGCCCGACGATAGGCCGAACCCTCGGTTCACCTATCGGGACCACAGTCCTGGGGCAGAGTCCCCGGTATTTGATATCCCAATTATCACGGGATCAGAGTCTGATGGGGACTCTCCTGGATCCACTAAGGATCCATCTTCTTCTCAGGGTGCTCCTTCACAGGACGCTCCTGTTGATGATGCTGAATCATCCGAGGCAAAGGCAGCTTCGACGAGCTCGCCTGCCAAGAACCTTACCTTAGCCGAAGGTAAGGCTCGAGCCCAAGCTGCGAAAGCAGCTTCTTCAAAACGGGCTGATGAGGGTGCTGCTGCTGTTAAGAAGCGCGCAGCCCCTGGCTCTCCTACTTCCGAGCCTTCCATTGCAAAGGGATTCAAATACCTGTTCGACTCCTCAGACGAAGACGAAGGGAGGGGGCTGTCACCGATCCCCAAGAGATCTCCAACGATCTGGACGAGCGGCAGGAGCGCTATCAAGCTGCTCAACTGCAAGGCACTCCTGTGACTCCCACGCTGGTTTATCCTCGCGGATACTACCCACCGGATGCGGGGTCTGGGTCTCCAATGTTCTTGGAGCACCTCAAGGCCCCTCGTGGTCTAAACCATGGGCGCACTTCTCGTGGCGTCTATGAGCGTGCCTTGGTTCCAGTCGAACCACTCTTTGTCAATGACATTGAGGCCACTAGGTGTGTGCTGCTTGCACCACACCGAATTGCTCTTAAGGAATTCACGAGTCTCCGCAAGAAGCCGGAAGACCGTGGTGGGCTCTTCCCCGTGTGGGGGTACCCTTGGGTACAGCCCGAGAACACCACAACCCAGACCCAGGCAGAAGACCTGTTCTGGAGATGGGTTTCTCTGAAGAACTTCACAGTTCAGGAGTTAATAGAACTCCGGGAAGATCGCCTGCTGTCCTATGTCTTGGACCAGCGCGATCTTCGCATCGAGTTTGCTCACTTAATCGCTAAGCGGCAACTCCACTCCGTCATGGAGGGACTTAGACAGCAGTCCAAGTCCAGCGCTCAAGATGAGCGCGGGTACGGTTCCGTCAACCCAGGGACCGTACACCGTAAGGCGGCTAAGAAGCCGCGGACTACTTACGCCCCGGCTGTTGCAGATCTCAAATCTCAACAGCCTTCGGGCAGTCAACCCGGAGCCGGTCTTCCGGCTCCCACGAGTTCTGTGACGAGGGGTAACCCCGCCACTTCACTAGCAGCTGGCGCTTCCCAGAGCGCCGCCGCTCTTGGACGACCCGCTCCACATGGTAGTGGAGCTCGCCGTTCCGATCAAGGAGGGCAGGAGAAGCTCTCGCACGCGTTTGAGTACGAGGCTCCTTCTCAGCCTTATCCTTCTGGACCCTGCGTTTGAGTACGAGGCTCCTTCTCAGCCGTATCCTTCTGGACCCCCAACTTCGGGTCGGGACTCTGTGGGGTCCCTGTTAAGCGACGAGGTCCGTCAGCTTCGAGACCGCGTTTATGCGATCGAGATAGCCCTTGGGCTTGGACCTGGCGGTCAGGCCGCCGCTCAGGCTGGCAAGCCGGGGACCCTTGAAGTCCTTCGTCAGGACTTGGACGCTCTTGGTCGTGAGACTCATGAGCTCCATGGGCGTGTTGACCACCGAGCTCCGGCTGCTGCCTCGAAGGAGCTCCGTCGAGGCTTAGAGACTCTAAGCAATGAGGTGCATGGTCGGATGCCCCCTTATGAGCCGCTGGGGTATTCATACCAGTCGGCTTATGGGTATAGTTCTTACCCAAGTTCTTCCCATTCGGTACCGGCATACCCTTCGTATGACTCGCGTGGGTACCAGCCTGCATTTCATTCACAGGCTTCGACACCGGCAGCTCCGGTTGTCCAGAGAGCTCAGCCTCGTTTCGAGGAGGTGAGTTCTCACATTGGTCTCCTCCGTCCGAGAAGGAAGACCCAGCGGATCGTGATACCGCTTAAGACGCCCCACGTAGAACGTTGGGTGCATCGCTATTGATCAATGGTGTATGCCGTGCCATGTCTGGCCAGGACCGCAAAGGGTCCGATGAAGCGGTGCTTCAACTTGTTGCTCTCTACAGAGCTAATCACCTTTAGCGGTAGGGTTTTAGTGTCTAGTAGGACTAATTCACCTCCTTAAAACACTTAAGTTTCCTCTATGTTTATCTGAGTACTCCTTTTGTTTGTCTTGGGCTGATGCCATCGCATCTCTAACCCGGCTGATTAGCGTCAGCCTGTCGTCGATAAACGACGACAACTGTCTTTTTAAAGACTCGGGCTCGATCTCCGAGACCTGGGAGGAAAAGGCTTTCCGAGCCTCTCCCCTACTTACGATGGAGGCCACGGTGCCTCCCCGCAAGGTTAGCGGCACCTGGGGGTGTCGTAACCCATTTAAGTAGAACGGGGTAAACCCCGTTGATGCGTGTACCGCATTGTTGAGTGCAAACTCAACCATAGGAAGCTGGTCCGAGGTGCTTCCGCACAGATACTGCGCAGAGTATCTTCGAGCACGTGGTTGACGCGCTCCGTCTGACCATCCGTCTGCGGATGGTTCGCAGTTGACATCGTCAACTTAGTTCCCAGTAGCTGGAACAGGGTGTCCCAGAACGCCCCTGTGAAACGCGGGTCTCTGTCCTAGACGATGGTCTCTGGTAGACCAGATAGCGAAACACGCTATCCAGGAACAGCTGTGCAGCTTGTTTCTCGGTGACCTTGTCACGTACTGGAGCAAGATGCACCATCTTGCTCAAACGACAGACCAACACCAATATGCCGGTGTTGCCCTTGTCATCGGCCGGCAGGCCGAAGACGAAGTCGAGCCTCATCGACTTCCAGCAGTCCACTGGTACTGGTAGGCTCTGCAGTGGAGCCGAGGCGTGGGCCGAAGGCTTCACCCTCTGACATGTTTCACATGTCTTGACATAGTGTGCCACCCACTTATACATGCGGGGCCACCAAAATGTCTGAGATACCATTTGGTAGGTCTTCTCCCGGCCAAGATGGCCACTTATCGGCGCATCATGCGCCTCCAGAAGTATGTCATACTTCAGATCCTCGTCGTTTGGAACGACAACCCGAGGAGGATCTCTAGGGTCTACTCTGTAATGGAGTAACCCATCGGCCAGCTCATAACGATTGAGCTGCGCCCGCTGTCGAGGCGAAATCCTGTCGACTTTGGCGTCCTTGCCATCGGACAAGAACTGCACCAGTGGCGTGTAGTTCTCGTCCTCCTGATACGCTAAGCGTATCCGATCGTATAGATCTGTCGTGACCCGACTGATATGAGCTAGATCATAGTCAGGTCGACGCGACAATGCATCGGCAAGCACGTTCAGCTTGCCCGGCTTGTATTCAACGCGGAAGTTGTATTCCGCGAAGAATGACAGCCACCTCGCCATCCGCTGCGACAGATGCGGCGAGTTGGTGGCAGTCCGCAAGGACGCGTGATCAGTATAGATCACAAAGGGCCTTGTGCCCAAGAGATGAACTCTAAACTTGACAAGGGCGTACTTCATTGCAAGTAGCTCCTTGTCATGAACGGGATAGTTCCGATAGTTCCGTTCGGCAGCCTTCAGCTGCCTGGACTGGAAGGAGATGACACGTTCGTGTCCTTCATCGTCCTTCTGCAACAGCGCACAGCCTATTGCATAGTCAGAAGCGTCACAGACTACGCTAAATGACTTGTTTTCGTCCGGCAATGCCAGGACTGGCGCTTGCTGTAAGCTCGCCTTGATGCTGTCAAAAGCATCCTGGTGCTGTTGCTCCCAGACCCAGTCGGCATCCTTCTTTAAGAGATCCGACAAGGGTCGAGCTAGTTCAGCGTACCCTGCGCTGTACTTATGAAGATAGTTGGCTAAGCCCAACCACTTCCGGAGGTCCTTCTGCGACCTCGGGGTTGGCCAAGCCGCTATGGCCTTGACCTTCCCTGGATCGGCGCGTACGCCGACCCTGCTGACAAAGCAGCCGAGGACTTTTATCTCCTCAGCTGCAAAGACGCACTTGTCGATGTTGGCATAGAACTTGTTGGCTCTGATGACCTCAAACACTCGACGGAGGTGTTTCAGATGCACCTCCATAGCCGTCTGACCACCTTCGGCACGTCTATGGACGAATATGTCGTCAAAGTACGTCTGTGCAAACGTACGCAATGGTCTAAACAGTTGTGTGACCAAGCGATTGAACGTCGCTGCGGCATTCAATAGCCCTTCTGGCATCACTAGCCACTCCCAGAGCATCCCACTCGGGGTGCTCACTGCGGTGAGAGGAATGTCACTCTCCCGCATCAGGATCTGGTAGTATCCGTCTAAGAAGGCATCTATGACCTCGCACTGCTCGCGAGGTAGAGGCCACTGCCTCGTGACATAATACTTTGTGCCAGGCACGAGATCAATCTCGTGCCGAACTCCCCGATCCGGTGGGAGTTGGGATGGTGGGTGCTTCGACACCACATCCGAGTATTCCTTCACAAGAGGATACACTGGATCCTCCGGGTTCTTGAGAATATCAGAACCCAAGCGCGTTGCGCGCTGCTTCGTGAACCCCCCAGGACATCCTCGTCCATTACGGAGGAAGAGTTCAAATCTTCAGGAGAGGTCTCCGGCTTTAGGAGCACCATCTCCGCAATCGCTCCGGCCTTCAACTCGGCGAGGAAGTCCCTCATGGACAGTTCCTCGAGGTTCAGCAGTGCTGACACCTCTGGCAGTGCCTCCAGATGGACGGCACCTGCCCTAACTTGACGACTGGACACGCCATCGAAGACATGAAATTGATCTTCGAACGGCCATGCCGGTGGAGTCTCAGACTCCGAGTGTGGTACTTGGTTATCCACACGGGAGGTGCTCAATGACACCTCCGTCCTCGTACTGGTCTTCTTGACCCCGCGTGGAGCTTCGTTACCCACGCTAGAGACGCATGTTGCGCTCTCGAACTTGTTCTCGGTCTCTTCAACCTTGCGTGGATCTATGTTACCCGCACAGGAGACGCCATCAGCGCACTCCTCAGCAGTCTCTGCTGCTTTCGGACCTATGTTAGCCGCCTGGTCAGTGCCGTCCGGCACTACCACAGTCGAAGCCCATACGGCGCGACAACTCTCAGCGTTGGGACTTGCCGTCGTGGCAATCCCGCACGCTTGGCAATGAGCCTTGGTCTCTCACGACCGGTTGCGAGGCTCATCGCAACATCTTCATTGGTGTCAGTGACTCCCATTACTTCTTCGGGTGCGAAAGCGCCTTGGCAACCTTCTCTGGCGCCCCAGTCCCGGACAGAGGTGGGAACATTACTCACAAAAGCTATGTCGGAGACTGGAGGCCGGCTAGCCCCAATGGCTTTGCCGCGCCAATCGACCCAGGGCTCGTGCTTTTCGAGCCACAGCATACCCAGGATCAAGGCGTACTTGTCCATGTCTAGAACAAGGAACGACTCCGTGCTTTCAAAGTCTTCAAACTTTACAGCCAGGTCCATCCGGACCCCAGGTACGTGGACCACCGTACCATCGGCTAGTCTCACCGAGACCTGGCCCCTGTCTTCGCTTTCACGCAAAGCGTCGGCATAGTTGTCGCCATTCCGTGCGACCGTCTGGCGTCGAGCAAAGTTCGTCGACGCCCTAGAGTCAATCAGGACTCTGAAGGGATCTCCGTATCCCCGTACACTCGCGTGTACCACGAGCAGTTCACAGCTGCTCTTCCTAGCCTCGAGAGCACCTAGGCTCTCAGGGGCTAAGCCTCCATGGCGTGCGCCGTCCGCACTCCTACCATCGGGACTTCGACCTTCCCCAGTAGGGCGCCCCGCCCCTACTGGCGCCCCCAGTTCCCCTGGTCTTGGGTCCCGGCTTCTGCCACGGGCCCCTCGAGCCCCTAGGTTCGGAAGGGAACTTCCTTTGTCCTCCCGCAGGGCAGGCACGTTGCGTGTGCCCGAGCTTCCCACATCCGTAGCAACGGATAGAGCTCTGTACGGCCGTACCCAGTTCCATGGGTATCGGCCCTGTGCTAGCTCCAGCTGCTGGACCCCCTTGCACTACGCCTGACGACGCATTGTGGCCTTACCACACCGACGTAGGAGTATGAGACTGCCGGTGGCTGTACTCCTCTTGGATGACGATTTGGATCGCCTCCTCCATAGTGTACGCATGCACGCGGAACAACTGTGTGCGGGATGGGCCCACCTTCAGGCCATCCATGAATACTGTCACCTTGATGTGTTCAGGTAGGGGGTTCCCCACCAGAGATGCAGCGAGTACTCGCATCTCCTAGATTTATTCGCGCAGCTCACGCTTCCCTTGTTTACAGGCAAGGAAGCGCGAGCGCTGGCGATACTCATAGTTCGCCGGGAGGAAGGCGGCTCTAAGCTGTTGACACAGCTGAGCCCAGGTTGTGAAACAACCCGGCGTTGTCGCTTCGCGCGTGTACGCCCAGGGCTTCACCCGACCTCCCAGGTTGGACAGGGCAAAAACGACCCGAAGTCGCTCGGTCGAGATCAGAGCCGCGTCCATCGCGAGCTCGACCTCTCGGACCCAGAAGTGGAGGTTCTCTCCCTCCTTCCCCTCATAAGGATTAACCTTAAGCCTCAAATGAGGGAACTCCTCTCTATCCATCCTGGCTTACCTTGTAGGAGCCACAGAGGATTCAGGTAGTCAATCTACCCGCGTAGGCGTGGATTGACTACAAGTGCTACCAAGTGTGACGGGGTCACACGAGCACCTTGCTTGAGGAAGCGTGCTATTAAGAGTATACAAACTCTAAGTGAACGGCAGTTCACTAGTCCCTGGTCTTAGGGGACTTAATAGCCAGTTTAGCGTAAGTTTAAGACTGATTTATTTATAGTTAATTAGGTCATTTGGCCTGTAATACAAATTACTAATGAACTATAATTTGTTCTAGATATGCATGTAAAAGTACGTCAAATACTATTGGTCGGTCCTCAGCAGTGTTGGCAATCAGCGAAGCAACGGTTTTCTGTTCCAACCGTAGGAAAGCGTTGGTTCGTTGGTAAAAGGTCCGTAAAATCGTTGTCCCCGTCGGTAACAATATTTACGGGCTTTTTACGCGTTGTTTCGTCAACACCTTCTGCTTTAACACCGTTCAAGATACTTAGGAAGAACTACATTTACAAACAAGAGACACCATACAGTAGAAGAGAACCGCGTTTAAGCCCACTGCAAGTTGTGACCTTTAGTGGTTCATATCAATGCCTGCTTCAGCATGTTAGGAGCGAAACTTCTTCTTCAGAAGTCAAATTCTGATTCCACAACCCGATGGGTCCACATCTTTGTGGTGTTGCAGAACGCACAAATCTGTCAGATGTGGGTAAATAGAACGCAACCACAACAATCGCCGAGTTAGGTCGGCGTTTGTTGGCCTGCGCTGGGTTGTCCCCTAGCGGTTCGGCCCTTCCGGGACAGCTGGTGTCTCGCTTCCACCGAGTACCAACCAACCAAGCCAGCCAATAATATGTTATCCCGTGCCCTCCACCAAAGGATGGACGACGGCGCGTTAGCGCTTTTACGGGTCGCCGAGGCAAAGGCTACTCGGCTGAAAGAGTAACGGTACCCGGGCTGTACGGTATACCGACCCGCCGAGCTCGGCAGGGTTTGTTCTTCGCGCTTGGCGAGACACGCCCTTCCCCGGGCCAACCTAATCTCTTGGCGCTACCAGTCAGAACTCTACAAGCTATGCCTCTCGAGTTCTGACGGCAGACATAATCCGGCCCGTGCAGGGACTTACCGGAAGAGTGTACACGTGTTCTGGACCTAGAAAATTCTGCGCTGTTTAATACTAAGGGCTTAAGCCCTTTTCTGATTCCTAATTGGTTCCTATACAAATATCTAGTGAAATAGAGTCGTTATAGATCTTGCCGACCTTTCAGCCCAGTCGAAGCGACTGTTCCCGGCTCCCCCGATGGTCGTTAGTCCCTGCGCCTGGTCGCATCTTCTTCCGGTAGCTCTGAAGGTGCCACAGCCGAGTCCCTGGACTCGGCTTTCCCTTCTAAGAAGTCTTCAGCCGAGTCCGTACCGTAGACCACCGCTCCTAAGCTGCTTTTAAAGCCGAGCTCTGGTGCGTCGCAATCTTGTACCGTAGACCACGGCTCCTTAGACTCAGCCAAGGGCCAAACTTGATGTTTGCTACATCACAACTGCCCCGGTTATGATACGAGCCGAGCTGGTGAGTGTCAAAACCCATCTCTGCAAATCTTCTTCCCGCTCATCTCTCCCTCGTTTCTGGACGCCCAAGCTTTCCCGACTTCCTCGCTCGATCGCGTTGACAGTTGGTTCCCTCGCAAACTTCGCGTCTACCTTCGCGTCGACATGGCATCTCGTTCCTTCGCAGCACTGCATAACTCCACAGTCAGCCTCTAGCAATGGTTAGGAGACGTCTACTGAGTTGGTGGTTGGAGAGGTCGATGGTTCTGGGACCGTGTTCCCGATCATTGGCTCGGCCCCCTTAGCAGCCGGCACCAGGACTGGGCCGTTTTATTGCACGCGTTCGCTGCCAGTCGGGTTCGCCGTATGACACCACTGGGACTCCACCGACAAGCCGGTCATGACTACGCAGGCGACTTCCCCATGGACTTCGCCTTGGGCGGGATGACTCAACACAACTCCGATCATGCTGCGCTTGCTCGGCTGCTTGCGCTCGGCTCAGCTTACCCTAATGCTGGCTGTTATCGACGAACGCCGGGCCTTCTGGAACTCCTGCTCGTAGGGCTTGAGAGCATACATTGTAGTATCTTGAACTCGACGGTGTCGTTCAAGTCACATCCCATCTGGACTGGCGAAGCTCAACGCCGAGTCGTGAAAGCCGAGGCGCTGACGCCTGCAGGACCAGTGCCGATGCCTGTCAGCATCAAGACACATAACGCTGCTGAGTTCGCTTGCGCGGAGCAGAAGCCTTGCCCCAGTCCCAGCTTTAAGCCAAGCCGTTACTGGATGAAGGACCGGGCTAGCCTCGGCTCCGACTCGACTCAGCGAACTTGGCGTGATCAACCAAGGCACCACTCAAGTCGGAGTAGCGTGACCCGGCGTCGGATTGCGAAAGCCGAGTTGCCGACACTGACGCATCGTATCGCCGTGTCCGGTGACACCAAGGCGTCAACTGGCACTGGGTCAGCTTGTACAGGGCCGAACCTTTTGACCCAGCCTACGCCCGGCTGTTACGGATGAAGGGCCGGGCTCGCTTCGGCTGTTGGTACGGCACCTTGAACTCGGCGGGATCCTTCAAGCCACATCCCAACTGGGCTGGCGAAGCTCAACGCCGAGTCGTGAATGCCGAGTCGTGAAAGCCGAGTCGCTGACGCCTGCACGACCTGTGCTGATGCCTGTCAGCATCAAGACACATAACGCCGCTGAGTTCGCTTGCGCGGAGCAGAAGCCTTGCCCCAGTCCCAGCTTTACGCCAAGCCGCTACTGGATGAAGGACCGGGCTAGCCTCGGCTCCGACTCAACTCGTCGAACTCGGCATGGTTAACCAAGACATCACGCAAGCCGGAATTACCAAGCTGAGCATCGAAACTTGAAAGTCGAGTCGCTGACATCTAGGTGCGTAGTACTGATGACTCCACTTGCGCGAACCTGCAGACTTGTCCCAGCCTTACGCTTAGCCGTTATGTTGTCAAGCAGGTAGCCGACTCCTGGACGTTATTTGACTGGTTCTGCTAGTGTTAGTACCGCTCTGGTAACTCGGCTACCACCTTGTTCACCGTCGGTATCTTTGCGTATTAGCCTTCGTAACGCAGCTCAACCACGGAATACCTTTCAGGTGATACACCGAACTCGTCTAGGACTTCAAAATCGATCAATTCGCCAAATACTTCTCCTCTTGACTCAGCGTCACCAACGTTCTCGTCCAAGTTTTGGCGTATAAGCAACGCCCTCCATTTCACAAATCACATATAATCACTTGAAATTTGACGCAGTAGCATTCCTACCCAGCTCAGCCTGCTGTCTGCACCGAGCTGATGGGGTTCTTCTTAATGCAATAGCTTATTTACACATCTGCGACTTGCACCAATCGCAGGTGGTTTCCTTGTTTCTTTCCCACAGATAAGCGACTAGTATTTCTCCACAACAAGTGATCCAAACTCGGCATATCGTAACCAATCCACATCACTTCGAATCCTGGCAATCCTAGCTGATTCCCAGCTGTCCTCGGTCATCATTTCCTCAAAAAGTGGCCACCTCGCTTGAAATAGATAAGCCGAGACACTTAGCTTCGTCCGTGCAATTTTTCTTGTCATCTCTTCGCCGAGTTTTCTCAACACATTTCTTACACTCGGCGAATCCTCATTTCGTGTCGCTTTTGATAGAACGGGTGTACGTTCCCTATGAGCGACACCTTGGACGTCGTAGTCCGCATATTCACCGAGCTCAGCGGCCAGGATGGGCTCCACTGGGCTCGAAACTCCCATCAGGTCAACTTGGAGCGATAATTCTCCCACTTCGTCGAGTGACTTGGCTGTCGTCTTCACGTAGCCGAGTTCGACTTTTCTTCATACTCATTTTCATCATCACTTTCCTCTTCATCTCTTGCATGACTTGGGGCATCCTTCTCTGTAAACTGGACACTGCGAAATCCGTCCGCCGTCGCGTCCATGGTCATCGCTGTAGCCGAGTCCGCCGAGTCGGCAAAACCCGCCGCGCTTATCCCCGCGTGGGGAGAGCCCTTGGCCGTAGCCGGGCTATCTTACCGTAGCGTGCTCGTTCCCCCAGTCATCCTTCTTCTTCTTCCTCCTATCTCCTTCTTCTTCTTCTCCGTCTTCTACTTTGCTCGAAACTTGGTTACCTTGGTACCGACGAAAAACAAGCGCACCCCTGTTCCCGGGTCGCGGCACCAGTTGTGGTGTTGCAGAACGCACAAATCCGTCAGATATGGGTAAATAGAGCGCAACCACAACAATCGCCGAGTTAGGTCGGCGTTTGTTGGCCTGCGCTGGGTTGTCCCCTAGCGGTTCGGCCCTTCCGGGACAGCTGGTGTCTCGCTTCCACCGAGTACCAACCAACCAAGCCAGCCAATAATATGTTATCCCGTGCCCTCCACCAAAGGATGGACGACGGCGCGTTAGCGCTTTTACGGGTCGCCGAGGCAAAGGCTACTCGGCTGAAAGAGTAACGGTACCCGGGCTGTACGGTATACCGACCCGCCGAGCTCGGCAGGGTTTGTTCTTCGCGCTTGGCGAGACACGCCCTTCCCCGGGCCAACCTAATCTCTTGGCGCTACCAGTCAGAACTCTACAAGCTATGCCTCTCGAGTTCTGACGGCAGACATAATCCGGCCCGTGCAGGGACTTACCGGAAGAGTGTACACGTGTTCTGGACCTAGAAAATTCTGCGCTGTTTAATACTAAGGGCTTAAGCCCTTTTCTGATTCCTAATTGGTTCCTATACAAATATCTAGTGAAATAGAGTCGTTATAGATCTTGCCGACCTTTCAGCCCAGTCGAAGCGACTGTTCCCGGCTCCCCCGATGGTCGTTAGTCCCTGCGCCTGGTCGCATCTTCTTCCGGTAGCTCTGAAGGTGCCACAGCCGAGTCCCTGGACTCGGCTTTCCCTTCTAAGAAGTCTTCAGCCGAGTCCGTACCGTAGACCACCGCTCCTAAGCTGCTTTTAAAGCCGAGCTCTGGTGCGTCGCAATCTTGTACCGTAGACCACGGCTCCTTTGACTCAGCCAAGGGCCAAACTTGATGTTTGCTTCATCACATCTGAAAAGTATCACTGGTGGATATGCAAGCTTTGTCACACCGCTCACGTCAACAACACAGAAGTTGGTTCCCCGGCATTGGTATAATACCGCGCAGACGCCTATCGAAGCCACCTCAAACGCTGTACATACCACCAAGTTGCCAGAGTGATTGTGTAGAGAGGAATCGAAAGCTACAATTTCATCGGTACGATCACTGTTGTCCGTGGGATGACCGGGTAGCTCTATAAACAAGCGGCTGAAGCGTATTAGCGATTTTTTGTCGGTGGAAGAACAGTGCAGGTTTGAGCGTGACCTACTGGAATTTCAATCGGAATGCGCACTACCGGACTCTCTTGTAGAGCGTGCGTCAGCTACGCGACTTTTTGCGAGAATGCCTCATTTTCAGCTGCCTTCGCGTAAAGAACTCGGTGGACGCATCCTCAAGCCAAATGAGGAACAAGCTCAGAATGATTCTAACGAAAACCTTTTCGAGAAACAAGGAGAAACTGGGGGACGGGTAAATTTTGCATTTGATGACTATGAGAGTGCAGCACGAATTCATCTTCTCAATTGTCAACTCGTATTGTTGGATGCATTGTTCAATTCGAGCTTCTAAGGATTGGTTCGAGCCATCACGCCATTGCCTTGGCTAGATTAATGGAAGGCTCAATTATTCAGTAGTAGATCCGGAGTCCAAGCGATTAGATCAAGCTTGGAACCGGCGGCCTAGAGCTGGATCCGGCCTTGAAGTAATTCCGTTAGTGTTGATTTCCCTTTTCTTGAGGTCCTTTAGGTGCTTGTCCCATCCAATAGCGTGATATTGATAGTTGAGATACCGAGGATATACCGGCTAAGCAATTAATACCGGGATCCTGGATCTGCACTTAGGGTAAGATACTAGGAGGTTGGATCTAGCCAATATATTATCTTAGATATTATCAACTACCCTAGATCTATACACCTAACTCGCTATATATACCGTAGGGCCAATGTAGTTCCCGTTTCCAGGCGCGTAGCGGAGTACGTGTGTCGTACGATGCAAATTCGGTTCTGATTTAATGTTAAGACCTATCCCATCCTGTATCCTATCCTTAACGACACATCGACTGATTACTATCCTGATTCTTGTCCTTTCTTGTCCTCACCATCGTACCAGTCGACATCCTTGCAGATCTCCCTAGATCTGAGCCATAAACATCAGATCACCAGTCGTAACATCGTGATCTGGGCTTCTTCCCCCCGCCAATATCATAATTCGACCCAATGATGTCTAGATCACGCATTTCCCGAGTCAGATCATGCCTTAATAAACTGGATCACACCATTCCATTGTAGTTCCACTAGATCGCCTTGATCTAGGGATCCCAGGCCTGACCCAGCTATAATACTTCGTGGTAAACATAATCGTAATAAATCCCGGATTACTCCATGCTGTCAAACTCCGATCACCACCCAGATTTTGCCATAATAACGCTAGATCCCAGATCCTCCGCATCTACCCATGGACCTAGGTCCATTGACATTGATCTGAACTCCCTGAATGGAGTCTGGTATACGAGTCGTTTTTGGACTTCACAGATACAGACTGTGATCAAGATCCATGCATCTAGATCTAGATCACTGGTTCCCATAGCATATATAGGCATATCGCCTCACCCATCTTATAATCACGCAAATCACACATCATCCATATCTACATAAAATCATCCCAACCGTTCGGATCTGGGTATACTTGTAGATCGTACGCCAATCCGTCTATCACGTCCACCCAGGGTGCTACTCATCTCCTTCAATCTAGGCATTCAACTGGATCTGTGACTAGATCCATCCACATCAACTCATCATTCAATCTAATCACATCACGTCGGATCCAATCACGTCCAATCGTATCTTTCTCGGATATTCCACTGCCAAATCTTTCAAATTCACTTCACCACAGCCGCCTCCTGGTCGTCAGTTGTAGTTGCAGAACAAATCCACTGCGTCCGTTCTTCAAATCACTTCGCCAAGTACACTTCTCTCCACTTCTTCACTCCCACTCAACCATGTGGGATCACGGCCACGATGGAACACAACATGGATACGGCCGCCATGACCTTTCTTCGCCTCGATCGGAGGTCAGTGGGCCAGCTGGAGGTACATCCGAGGATCACCGTCGATCCGCAGCCGCCTTACGCTGCCGAGTATTGCACTTGAGCCATTAACTCCAGCAGGCCACTCGTCGAGCTGACGAAGCTGCGGATCTGAACCGTAAGCACGTCTGCTCCCTCGTATTCCTCGAGGGAATGTGTGCCAATCAAGGTCGAGAGATCGGGTGCTATCGAGCTGAAGTTCATCGCCTCCGAGAGGAGCGTGATACCCTCCAAGCTTCTTTAGAGTCCGATCGCATTATCGCCCTGGAGCCACCATCAGCTGCCCCAGAGATCTCGACCTTGGAAGCTCCGATCGTTGATCTCAACCGGGGTCTTGATCGTCGGTTGGGCGAAATCCGTCATCTGCAAGCGCATATCGACGACCGGGCCCAAGATCGCGGAAATCTGGAATCCACCATCCTCCACCATCTCGCCTCTGAGATGGCGCAAGCAGGTGGAGAGATCTTGGATCTTCAACAGGCCAACCGAGACTTGGGTCAAAGCCGGGAGGATGCTAAATCCACCCTATCTGTGACAGAGGAGAGCTTGCGTCGGACCCGATCCGAACTGGATCGGGTTGAAGCTGAGCTACTCCTATCTCGATCCGACCGCACTGATCGCGGGTCCTCGGGACCTGATCTGCAGTCTCCGCATGCTGATCCCCAACCCATCGGCCCCACTCAAGCCGATTTCGACCAGGTCGTTCGGGATCGCAACGCCTTACGGGATCAGGTCGGTGCGCGGGATGCTGAGATCATGTCAGCGCAGCAGACCTTGAGGTTATTGCGGTCGGATCTGGCAGCAGACAGAGCCGAATCGGCTTCAAACAAGGCTCGGCCGCAAACGTGGGAGGGCGATATAGCCCGTGCGCCCCAAGATGTGGAGGTGGCTCGAAAGCTTATGCTGGTCGGGAACGCACCATCACCGAAAATCAGGCTCAGATCCGTACACTTTCTCGAGATCTGGGTAAGGTGGTTCGTAAGCGTGATGCTCTTCGCCACAATACACTGCCGCTTTTCAGCGCCTCACGTCGATCTCAGTCACGATCGGGGCGCCTCCCCCTCAGACCAAATTGCGGCTGGATCCTGGATCCGCCACGGATCAGCCCGCAGGAGGGATCCCACGTTTTCCTTCCGCGGAGACTTCAGATAGCGAGGATCGAGACGCCGATGCGTCAAGATCCAAACGATCTCGCACCAGATCCACCTCACCTTCCTCGCCACGGCCCCAAAAGAAGCGATCCGTTCCCGTCGAGGTGGTCGATGAGTCTATGGAGGAGGAAGATGAATCCGGTGGAGGATCTACCGGAAGGAGGTCGCCCTCCCCAGATCATGCCTCATCCCCACCTTCAAAAGATGCTGATTCTCGCAAACCGTCGGGAGAGGTGATTGAAGTGGGATCTGCATCCGATGAGGAGGGGGAAGAAGAAGAAAACGCGGCAGTGGCTGACGACCTCTATGAGGCTCCGACGTTACACGTGCACGACATCAAATGAATCCACGACCTGCATGTCACGAGGTGGGAGTTTGCCAAATGACTGAGGGCCTCCGCGTGCTTAAAACGCTTATAAATAAGGCATTTATTGCAAAATCCAACAATTGTCTTCTCCATTCGGGACCAGTAAAAAGAAGCTTTCATCGTATGAAATTATCGCTTTGCTGCGGGGTGTACCAAATTCAAGTGGCACCATCCTGCGATCTCCTCTCGAAGTGCTTCAGCAATAAGAACCCTTTTCTTGAACGTTTAGCATTTTGCACCCATCATATTCTCAATACGATAGTCAGGATCACATGTGCCGTTCATGCATACGTGTACGAGCGCTTCCGTCGTTTCATCGTCCCGTTGATGTTGTTTAATGTGCTTTCCACGACACAGTCAACCAGGTCAATGTACATGGTTTCCACGTCCGCCGCAAGGTTATTTGGCTCTCTGTCATATTCCATGCGTGAAAAAGCATCGGCACGGACGTTAGAAATTCCTGGAACGTATCGACAAGTCATTCGATACTCGGACAGCAACAATTTCAACCTTTTGATTCGCAGGGAGATATCCGTAGGAAAAACCAAGTTCTTGTGGTCTGTATGCAATATAATAAGAAAACCAAGCAACATCGTGCGATATCTCGACCACTGACAATAATTCGAGGTCCATGGTTGTGTAGTTCTGCTGTTCTGTATTGAGGCTCGTCGAATAACACGCAATGAGTTTTCTTTCTTGCTGAAACAACCCGCCGAGTTGTTTGCCACTTGCATCTGTGTAAATATCACATGGTTTTGAGAATTTGGGGAATTATATCAATACTGCTTTAGCGAGTGCCTTCCCCACTCCTCCGAATGCTGCATTTTCTACTGACGTCCACACAACTGATACTTTTGGCGATGCCATCTGCGGAAGTGGTTTGAGGAGTGCTGATTTGCCTGGTATCATTTCACGATAATAGTTCACCATTCCCATAAATCTTCGAAGTTGTTTTTTTTGTTTTTTGAAGCTGTCAGTTGTGTTATTGCTTTTTGTGTTATTGCTCGGATTTTCTTCTCTTGTGGTTAAATGCGTTCTGTCGGCAGTGTAAATCCTAGATAGCCCACTTCTTTGCAGAAGATATGACAATTTTACCGTGAAGAGTGGCATTATAGGTCTTGCGTCTAGTAAACACAGCGCTCAAATGCCTCAAATGATCTTCTGCTGTCTTCGAAAAGATCAAAATATCGTCGAGGTAAACTATCACAAATTTGAAATCCCCCATAATCGTTGCCATACAAGCCTGGTATTCATCACGAGCAGTCGATACCCCCATTGGTAGCCTCTTGTATTGAAACTTCCCGAACGGAGTGCAGAAGCTGTGTATCTCCTGCATACACCAGCCAGTTGTCTACCATAATACCCCAGATTCGCATCTAACGAAGAGAAGTATGCGGCGCCACACAACCTCATCAGGACATCACGTAAGAGAGGAAAATAATAGGGACTACGTAGCTTGCACTTATTTAACCAGCGGAAATCGGTCAGTAATCGCAATCTACCGTATGGTTTCTTCAAGAAAAGGCAGGCGGTGCCCATTCTCCATCGAATATCTGCTCAATGGCATCCAACTTAATCAGACACTGGAGTTCTTTGCGGGCGGCTTCTTCCTCACTCCTTATAATTGAGTATGGTGGAGGATGTATCGGGGTCGCGCTGTCCGAAATTAGAAAAATGTAGTCTGGAAGCTTTGTCCGATCCAAGTGACCGTTATATAGGGTTTCGAAACACGTCCGCCCCTTAGCAACCTCCTTGTACGTGTCGTCCGTGATGCTTGCATCACCTATTAACTTCGTAGGCTTCACCGACGTATCATTAATCTCGTTCACTTCATCAACGATCTCATCATCTTATGCGGGGCCCGGCCTCGGTTCCTCAACACCACTAATCAATTCACTATTCTTCCTCTTGACACCTGTGCTGACCGTAAGTGTGTTTTCATTCCACTCCACAGTACCATCTCGGAAGTTGACGATTATACCAAGGGTACTCAACAATGCCCGACCAATCACCATCTCATCTTTGTGTCGCTAATAACCTCAAAGATATGGCTGAATCTCGATCCATCGTTTTAATTCATAAACCGAAATTTGACCTCCATGTGTGTGTGCGTTTCATCTCTTTGAACCCGTTTGGCTTTTACTTATTGTTGTCTGTCACGTGCGTACTCTTTTGTGCGTAAAGCACTCACTGTCATTGCGGGTGCGTGTTTTACGCACTTCGTACCGCTTGTTAGACTCCGACTTGTTCTTGTGCTGAGACTTCCTCTCGCCACTGTTGCCTCTGCTGTAACACTCGTACACTTTCGCATTAACTCCACGTTTGTTGTGGTGCTTCGTTGCTATAATGTTCGCACCATCCTCCTTATTACGTTGTCGTTCTGATTGCTCCAGCCGCTCAAAATTATGGAGAGCTTGAAGCAGACTTCTAAACGTGATACCGCTACAGTCGTACGATTTCTTCCATTCATGTAGCATTGCTCATTTAAAGTACCGAATCATTGACTAGCCGTCCAAAAGCATTAATTTTCTCGGAAGATTTGCCCGCATTCGTGTTACTTCTCTCATTCTCTGGTAACACTGAGACACCGTTTCTTTTCGCCGCTTGGCGAACATGAACAATTCCTCTTCTAACTGTCCACTATGTGATAGGCACATACATGCTTCCCATTCCGCATACACCTTGTCGAAAATGGTTTCACTACTGAATTTGTTACCCTCAGCGTGAGCTCCCATGTATCTAGTGCTTCATTTTCCAAGATCAGTCTAAGGTGTTGATCTTTATCTTCACCCGTCCATTCCTTGAGATAACACAGATGCTGGAACGGCTGACTCAACTTCAGCCACTCCTGTGCTGTACCATCACTAAACCTCGGGATTGAAATCTTCACAAATTCTCGATTTGTGTAGTGGCCTTTTTCCACTGTGGTCACCTGGAAGGTGACGACCTTCGACTTGCCGCTCATGGTTTATTCAACTTCTTCTCCAGTCTTCTAACTTCAACGCGAGGGTAGCTCTTCAAACTTGTTTATCGATCCAAACCGTTTTGTTTTGACCTAGCTCAAAATGACATAGGGGCAGTTCGGAGGTATCGTAAGAGACCTTGGCTTGAAGAGGGATCTGCCAAGTCCAAGAGGAAAAGAAGACTGACTGTTACTTATGTTAAATTTACGAACATGCGAAAAGAAAGTAGGGACCGGACCTGCCGTGGCACAGGCCGCTCGACTTCAACTTCCAACTGACGTATGACAGGCATCTCGCGCCCTGGGCACCCTTGTCAATGCTCTTCCAAAGATAGGATCCGACTTACCTAGGAGCAGAACGCTAACAAGTAAATTCGCCTCTTGATTCCTCGGGGGGTGGGTGTGGTCAATTGAACCTAAACCGTTAAGCGTAGCATTGCTAGGTCCTAGAAAACAAAACACCGTCAATAATCCTTCATATCTAAATTTAGAAAGCAACACCACGAACAAAGTTAATATTACACGTACCGTATTTATCGTGCATCGTCAACGAGCAAGTCAGTTGTCGCAAGACGTAGCTTCCGTAGTTGTAGTTCTTGGCCGAATCAATAGCTGCGACAATCTCATCCGAATCCCCACTAGATTGCTTGTACGAGGTCGGCTTCCCAACCTTGTGGCTATCGCGCCAAACACGATAGGCAGTTTGCTTCGAAACGTTGGCTAGATCACCTGCGATCCAGAACGCTTCTTGTGTAGGTATGCTAGCTAGAACACTACCCTACACCCTACCGACCTTAAAAAGGCAAAATTAGAGTCTCGGTCCGTGATACCACACCTGGTTGTGTAAAGTAGTACACGGACCCGTGTCCTTGTCCGCTCCATGAGAGCTTGAGACATCTCGTCTGACGAAAACAAGAAGTAGCTTGCGTAGTGGTAGTTCTTGGCCGAATCAATAGCTGCGACAATCTCATCCGAATCCCCACTAGATTGCTTGTACGAGGTCGGCTTCCCAACCTTGTGGCTATCGCGCCAAACACGATAGGCAGTTTGCTTCGAAACGTTGGCTAGGGCGCCTGCGATCCAGAACGCTTCTGTGTAGGTATGCTAGAAGCACTACACCCTACCGACCTTAAAAATGCAATTATAAGTCTCGGCCGTGATACCACACCTGGTTGTGTAAAGTAGTACACGGACCCGTGTCCTTGTCCGCTCCATGAGAGCTTGAGACATCTCGTCTGACGAAAACAAGAACTAGCTTGCGTAGTGGTAGTTCTGGGCCGAATCAATAGCTGCGACAATCTCATCCGAATCCCACTAGATTGCTTGTACGAGGTCGGCTTCCTAACCTTGTGGCTATCGCGCCAACACGATAGGCAGTTTGCTTCGAAACGTTGGCTAGAGCGTCTGCGATCCAGAACGCTTCTTGTGTAGGTATGCTAGAAGCACTACACCCTACCGACCTTTAAAAAGCAAAATTAGAGTCTCGGCCGTGATACCACACCTGGTTGTGTAAAGTAGTACACGGACCCGTGTCCTTGTCCGCTCCATGAGAGCTTGAGACATCTCGTCTGACGAAAACAAGAAGTAGCTTGCGTAGTGGTAGTTCTGGGCCGAATCAATAGCTGCGACAATCTCATCCGAATCCCCACTAGATTGCTTGTACGAGGTCGGCTTCCCAACCTTGTGGCTATCGCGCCAAACACGATAGGCAGTTTGCTTCGAAACGTTGGCTAGATCATCTGCGATCCAGAACGCTTCTTGTGTAGGTATGCTAGAAGCACTACACCCTACCGACCTTAAAAAGGCAAAATTAGAGTCTCGGCCGTGATACCACACCTGGTTGTGTAAGTAGTACACGGACCCGTGTCCTTGTCCGCTCCATGAGAGCTTGAGACATCTCGTCTGACGAAAACAAGAAGTAGCTTGCGTAGTGGTAGTTCTTGGCCGAATCAATAGCTGCGACAATCTCATCCGAATCCCCACTAGATTGCTTGTACGAGGTCGGCTTCCCAACCTTGTGGCTATCGCGCCAAACACGATAGGCAGTTTGCTTCGAAACGTTGGCTAGGGCGCCTGCGATCCAGAACGCTTCTTGTGTAGGTATGCTAGAAGCACTACACCCTACCGACCTTAAAATGCAAATTAGTCGAGTCTCGGCCGTGATACCACACCTGGTTGTGTAAAGTAGTACACGGACCCGTGTCCTTGTCCGCTCCATGAGAGCTTGAGACATCTCGTCTGACGAAAACAAGAAGTAGCTTGCGTAGTGGTAGTTCTGGGCGAATCAATAGCTGCGACAATCTCATCCGAATCCCCACTAGATTGCTTGTACGAGGTCGGCTTCCCAACCTTGTGGCTATCGCGCCAAACACGATAGGCAGTTTGCTTCGAAACGTTGGCTAGGCGCCTGCGATCCAGAACGCTTCTTGTGTAGGTATGCTAGAAGCACTACACCCTACCGACCTTAAAAAGGCAAAATTAGAGTCTCGGCCGTGATACCACACCTGGTTGTGTAAAGTAGTACACGGACCCGTGTCCTTGTCCGCTCCATGAGAGCTTGAGACATCTCGTCTGACGAAAACAAGAACTAGCTTGCGTAGTGGTAGTTCTGGGCCGAATCAATAGCTGCGACAATCTCATCCGAATCCCCACTAGATTGCTTGTACGAGGTCGGCTTCCCAACCTTGTGGCTATCGCGCCAACACGATAGGCAGTTTGCTTCGAAACGTTGGCTAGATCATCTGCGATCCAAACGCTTCTTGTGTAGGTATGCTAGAAGCACTACACCCTACCGACCTAAAAAGGCAAAATTAGAGTCTCGGCGTGATACCACACCTGGTTGTGTAAAGTAGTACACGGACCCGTGTCTTGTCCGCTCCATGAGAGCTTGAGACATCTCGTCTGACGAAAACCAGAAGTAGCTTGCGTAGTGGTAGTTCTTGGCCGAATCAATAGCTGCGACAATCGCATCCGAATCCCCACTAGATTGCTTGTACGAGGTCGGCTTCCCAACCTTGTGGCTATCGCGCCAAACACGATAGGCAGTTTGCTTCGAAACGTTGGCTAGATCATCTGCGATCCAGAACGCTTCTTGTGTAGGTATGCTAAAGCACTACACCCTACCGACCTTAAAAAGGCAAAATTAGAGTCTCGCCGTGATACCACACCGGTTGTGTAAAGTAGTACACGGACCCGTGTCCTTGTCCGCTCCATGAGAGCTTGAGACATCTCGTCTGACGAAAACAAGAAGTAGCTTGCGTAGTGGTAGTTCTTGGCCGAATCAATAGCTGCGACAATCTCATCCGAATCCCCACTAGATTGCTTGTACGAGGTCGGCTTCCCAACCTTGTGGGCTATCGCGCCAACACGATAGGCAGTTTGCTTCGAAACGTTGGCTAGGGCGCCTGCGATCCAGAACGCTTCTTGTGTAGGTATGCTAGAAGCACTACACCATCCGACCTTTAAAATGCAAAATTATAGAGTCTCGGCCGTGATACCACACCTGGTTTGTAAAGTAGTCCGGACCCGTGTCCTTGTCCGCTCCATGAGAGCTTGAGACATCTCGTCTGACGAAAACAAGAACTAGCTTGCGTAGTGGTAGTTCTGGGCCGAATCAATAGCTGCGACATCTCATCCGAATCCCCCCACTAGATTGCTTGTACGAGGTCGGCTTCCCAACCTTGTGGCTATCGCGCCAAACACGATAGGCAGTTTGCTTCGAAACGTTGGCTAGGGCGCCTGCGATCCAGAACGCTTCTTGTGTAGGTATGCTAGAAGCACTACACCCTACCGACCGTTAAAAGGCAAAATTAGAGTCTCGGCCGTGATACCCACACCTGGTTGGTAAAGTAGTACACGGACCCGTGTCCTTGTCCGCTCCCATGAAGCTTGAGACATCTCGTCTGACGAAAACAGAACTAGCTTGCGTAGTGGTAGTTCTGGGCCGAATCAATAGCTGCGACAATCTCATCCGAATCCCCACTAGATTGCTTGTACGAGGTCGGCTTCCCAACCTGTGGCTATCGCGCCAAACACGATAGGCAGTTTGCTTCGAAACGTTGGCTAGGGCGCCTGCGATCCAGAACGCTTCTTGTGTAGGTATGCTAGAAGCACTACAACACCCTACCGACCTTAAAATGTCAAAATTAGAGTCTCGGCCGTGATACCACACCTGGTTGTGTAAAGTAGTACACGGACCGTGTCCTTGTCCGCTCCATGAGAGCTTGAGACATCTCGTCTGACGAAAACAAGAAGTAGCTTGCGTAGTGGTAGTTCTTGGCCGAATCAATAGCTGCGACAATCTCATCCGAATCCCCACTAGATTGCTTGTACGAGGTCGGCTTCCCAACCTTGTGGCTATCGCGCCAAACACGATAGGCAGTTTGCTTCGAAACGTTGGCTAGGGTCGCCTGCGATCCAGAACGCTTCTTGTGTAGGTATGCTAGAAGCACTACAACCCTACCGACCTTAAAAATGCAAAATTAGAGTCTCGGCCGTGATACCACACCTGGTTTTGTGTAAAGTAGTACACGGACCCGTGTCCTTGTCCGCTCCATGAGAGCTTGAGACATCTCGTCTGACGAAAACAAGAAGTAGCTTGCGTAGTGGTAGTTCTGGGCCGAATCAATAGCTGCGACAATCTCATCCGAATCCCCACTAGATTGCTTGTACGAGGTCGGCTTCCCAACCTTGTGGCTATCGCGCCAAACACGATAGGCATTTGCTTCGAAACGTTGGCTAGGGCGCCTGCGATCCAGAACGCTTCTTGTGTAGGTATGCTAGAAGCACTACACCCTACCGACCTTAAAAAGGCAAATTAGAGTCTCGGCCGTGATACCACACCTGTTGTGTAAAGTAGTACACGGACCCGTGTCCTTGTCCGCTCCATGAGAGCTTGAGACATCTCGTCTGACGAAAACAAGAAGTAGCTTGCGTAGTGTAGTTCTTGGCCGAATCAATAGCTGCGACAATCTCATCCGAATCCCCACTAGATTGCTTGTACGAGGTCGGCTTCCCAACCTTGTGGCTATCGCGCCAAACACGATAGGCAGTTTGCTTCGAAACGTTGGCTAGGCCCTGCGATCCAGAACGCTTCTTGTGTAGGTATGCTAGAAGCACTACACCCTACCGACCTAAAAATGCAAAATTAGAGTCTCGGCCGTGATACCACACCTGGTTGTGTAAAGTAGTACACGGACCCGTGTCCTTGTCCGCTCCATGAGAGCTTGAGACATCTCGTCTGACGAAAACAAGAAGTAGCTTGCGTAGTGGTAGTTCTGGGCCGAATCAATAGCTGCGACAATCTCATCCGAATCCCCACTAGATTGCTTGTACGAGGTCGGCTTCCTAACCTTGTGGCTATCGCGCCAAACACGATAGGCAGTTTGCTTCGAAACGTTGGCTAGGCGCCTGCGATCCAGAACGCTTCTTGTGTAGGTATGCTAGAAGCACTACACCCTACCGACCTTAAAAATGCAAAATTAGAGTCTCGGCCGTGATACCACACCTGGTTGTGTAAAGTAGTACACGGACCCGTGTCCTTGTCCGCTCCATGAGAGCTTGAGACATCTCGTCTGACGAAAACAAGAAGTAGCTTGCGTAGTGGTAGTTCTTGGCCGAATCAATAGCTGCGACAATCTCATCCGAATCCCCACTAGATTGCTTGTACGAGGTCGGCTTCCCAACCTTGTGGCTATCGCGCCAAACACGATAGGCAGTTTGCTTCGAAACGTTGGCTAGGGCGCCTGCGATCCAGAACGCTTCTTGTGTAGGTATGCTAGAAGCACTACACCCTACCGACCTTAAAAATGCAAAATTAGAGTCTCGGCCGTGATACCACACCTGGTTGTGTAAAGTAGTACACGGACCCGTGTCCTTGTCCGCTCCATGAGAGCTTGAGACATCTCGTCTGACGAAAAAAGAAGTAGCTTGCGTAGTGGTAGTTCTGGGCCGAATCAATAGCTGCGACAATCTCATCCGAATCCCACTAGATTGCTTGTACGAGGTCGGCTTCCCAACACCTTGTGGCTATCGCGCCAAACACGATAGGCAGTTTGCTTCGAAACGTTGGCTAGGGCGCCTGCGATCCAGAACGCTTCTTGTGTAGGTATGCTAGAAGCACTACACCCTACCGACCTTAAAAGGCAAAATTAGAGTCTCGGCCGTGATACCACACCTGGTTGTGTAAAGTAGTACACGGACCCGTGTCCTTGTCCGCTCCATGAGAGCTTGAGACATCTCGTCTGACGAAAACAAGAAGTAGCTTGCGTAGTGGTAGTTCTTGGCCGAATCAATAGCTGCGACAATCTCATCCGAATCCCACTAGATTGCTTGTACGAGGTCGGCTTCCCAACCTTGTGGCTATCGCGCCAAACACGATAGGCAGTTTGCTTCGAAACGTTGGCTAGGGCCCTGCGATCCAGAACGCTTCTTGTGTAGGTATGCTAGAAGCACTACACCCTACCGACCTTAAAAATGCAAAATTAGAGTCTCGGCCGTGATACCACACCTGGTTGTGTAAGTAGTACACGGACCCGTGTCCTTGTCCGCTCCATGAGACCTTGAGACATCTCGTCTGACGAAAACAAGAAGTAGCTTGCGTAGTGGTAGTTCTTGGCCGAATCAATAGCTGCGACAATCTCATCCGAATCCCCACTAGATTGCTTGTACGAGGTCGGCTTCCCAACCTTGTGGCTATCGCGCCAAACACGATAGGCAGTTTGCTTCGAAACGTTGGCTAGATCACCTGCGATCCAGAACGCTTCTTGTGTAGGTATGCTAGAAGCACTACACCCACCGACCTTAAAAATGCAAAATTAGAGTCTCGGCCGTGATACCACACCTGGTTGTGTAAAGTAGTACACGGACCCGTGTCCTTGTCCGCTCCATGAGAGCTTGAGACATCTCGTCTGACGAAAACAAGAAGTAGCTTGCGTAGTGGTAGTTCTTGGCCGAATCAATAGCTGCGACAATCGCATCCGAATCCCCACTAGATTGCTTGTACGAGGTCGGCTTCCTAACCTTGTGGCTATCGCGCCAAACACGATAGGCAGTTTGCTTCGAAACGTTGGCTAGGGCGCCTGCGATCCAGAACGCTTCTTGTGTAGGTATGCTAGAAGCACTACACCCTACCGACCTTAAAAAGGCAAAATTAGAGTCTCGGCCGTGATACCACACCTGGTTGTGTAAAGTAGTACACGGACCCGTGTCCTTGTCCGCTCCATGAGAGCTTGAGACATCTCGTCTGACGAAAACAAGAAGTAGCTTGCGTAGTGGTAGTTCTGGGCCGAATCAATAGCTGCGACAATCTCATCCGAATCCCCACTAGATTTCTTGTACGAGGTCGGCTTCCTACCTTGTGGCTATCGCGCCAAACACGATAGGCAGTTTGCTTCGAAACGTTGGCTAGGGCACCTGCGATCCAGAACGCTTCTTGTGTAGGTATGCTAGAAGCACTACACCCTACCGACCTTAAAAATGCAAAATTAGAGTCTCGGCCGTGATACCACACCTGGTTGTGTAAAGTAGTACACGGACCCGTGTCCTTGTCCGCTCCATGAGAGCTTGAGACATCTCGTCTGACGAAAACAAGAATAGCTTGCGTAGTGGTAGTTCTGGGCCGAATCAATAGCTGCGACAATCTCATCCGAATCCCCACTAGATTGCTTGTACGAGGTCGGCTTCCCAACCTTGTGGCTATCGCGCCAAACACGATAGGCAGTTTGCTTCGAAACGTTGGCTAGATCACCTGCGATCCAGAACGCTTCTTGTGTAGGTATGCTAGAAGCACTACACCCTACCGACCTTAAAAAGGCAAAATTAGAGTCTCGGCCGTGATACCACACCTGGTTGTGTAAAGTAGTACACGGACCCGTGTCCTTGTCCGCTCCATGAGAGCTTGAGACATCTCGTCTGACGAAAACAAGAAGTAGCTTGCGTAGTGGTAGTTCTGGGCCGAATCAATAGCTGCGACAATCTCATCCGAATCCCCACTAGATTGCTTGTACGAGGTCGGCTTCCCAACCTTGTGGCTATCGCGCCAAACACGATAGGCAGTTTGCTTCGAAACGTTGGCTAGGGCACCTGCGATCCAGAACGCTTCTTGTGTAGGTATGCTAGAAGCACTACACCCTACCGACCTTAAAAAGGCAAAATTAGAGTCTCGGCCGTGATACCACACCTGGTTGTGTAAAGTAGTACACGGACCCGTGTCCTTGTCCGCTCCATGAGAGCTTGAGACATCTCGTCTGACGAAAACAAGAAGTAGCTTGCGTAGTGGTAGTTCTGGCCGAATCAATAGCTGCGACAATCTCATCCGAATCCCCACTAGATTGCTTGTACGAGGTCGGCTTCCCAACCTTGTGGCTATCGCGCGCCAACACGATAGGCAGTTTGCTTCGAAACGTTGGCTAGATCACCTGCGATCCAGAACGCTTCTTGTGTAGGTATGCTAGAAGCACTACACCCTACCGACCTTAAAAATGCAAAATTAGAGTCTCGGCCGTGATACCACACCTGGTTGTGTAAAGTAGTACACGGACCCGTGTCCTTGTCCGCTCCATGAGAGCTTGAGACATCTCGTCTGACGAAAACAAGAAGTAGCTTGCGTAGTGGTAGTTCTGGGCCGAATCAATAGCTGCGACAATCTCATCCGAATCACCACTAGATTGCTTGTACGAGGTCGGCTTCCCAACCTTGTGGCTATCGCGCCAAACACGATAGGCAGTTTGCTTCGAAACGTTGGCTAGATCACCTGCGATCCAGAACGCTTCTTGTGTAGGTATGCTAGAAGCACTACACCCTACCGACCTTAAAAATGCAAAATTAGAGTCTCGGCCGTGATACCACACCTGGTTGTGTAAAGTAGTACACGGACCCGTGTCCTTGTCCGCTCCATGAGAGCTTGAGACATCTCGTCTGACGAAAACAAGAAGTAGCTTGCGTAGTGGTAGTTCTGGGCCGAATCAATAGCTGCGACAATCTCATCCGAATCCCCACTAGATTGCTTGTACGAGGTCGGCTTCCCAACCTTGTGGCTATCGCGCCAAACACGATAGGCAGTTTGCTTCGAAACGTTGGCTAGATCACCTGCGATCCAGAACGCTTCTTGTGTAGGTATGCTAGAAGCACTACACCCTACCGACCTTAAAAATGCAAAATTAGAGTCTCGGCCGTGATACCACACCTGGTTGTGTAAAGTAGTACACGGACCCGTGTCCTTGTCCGCTCCATGAGAGCTTGAGACATCTCGTCTGACGAAAACAAGAAGTAGCTTGCGTAGTGGTAGTTCTGGGCCGAATCAATAGCTGCGACAATCTCATCCGAATCCCCACTAGATTGCTTGTACGAGGTCGGCTTCCCAACCTTGTGGCTATCGCGCCAAACACGATAGGCAGTTTGCTTCGAAACGTTGGCTAGATCACCTGCGATCCAGAACGCTTCTTGTGTAGGTATGCTAGAAGCACTACACCCTACCGACCTTAAAAATGCAAAATTAGAGTCTCGGCCGTGATACCACACCTGGTTGTGTAAAGTAGTACACGGACCCGTGTCCTTGTCCGCTCCATGAGAGCTTGAGACATCTCGTCTGACGAAAACAAGAAGTAGCTTGCGTAGTGGTAGTTCTGGGCCGAATCAATAGCTGCGACAATCTCATCCGAATCCCCACTAGATTGCTTGTACGAGGTCGGCTTCCCAACCTTGTGGCTATCGCGCCAAACACGATAGGCAGTTTGCTTCGAAACGTTGGCTAGATCACCTGCGATCCAGAACGCTTCTTGTGTAGGTATGCTAGAAGCACTACACCCTACCGACCTTAAAAAGGCAAAATTAGAGTCTCGGCCGTGATACCACACCTGGTTGTGTAAAGTAGTACACGGACCCGTGTCCTTGTCCGCTCCATGAGAGCTTGAGACATCTCGTCTGACGAAAACAAGAAGTAGCTTGCGTAGTGGTAGTTCTGGGCCGAATCAATAGCTGCGACAATCTCATCCGAATCCCCACTAGATTGCTTGTACGAGGTCGGCTTCCCAACCTTGTGGCTATCGCGCCAAACACGATAGGCAGTTTGCTTCGAAACGTTGGCTAGATCACCTGCGATCCAGAACGCTTCTTGTGTAGGTATGCTAGAAGCACTACACCCTACCGACCTTAAAAAGGCAAAATTAGAGTCTCGGCCGTGATACCACACCTGGTTGTGTAAAGTAGTACACGGACCCGTGTCCTTGTCCGCTCCATGAGAGCTTGAGACATCTCGTCTGACGAAAACAAGAAGTAGCTTGCGTAGTGGTAGTTCTGGGCCGAATCAATAGCTGCGACAATCTCATCCGAATCACCACTAGATTGCTTGTACGAGGTCGGCTTCCCAACCTTGTGGCTATCGCGCCAAACACGATAGGCAGTTTGCTTCGAAACGTTGGCTAGATCACCTGCGATCCAGAACGCTTCTTGTGTAGGTATGCTAGAAGCACTACACCCTACCGACCTTAAAAAGGCAAAATTAGAGTCTCGGCCGTGATACCACACCTGGTTGTGTAAAGTAGTACACGGACCCGTGTCCTTGTCCGCTCCATGAGAGCTTGAGACATCTCGTCTGACGAAAACAAGAAGTAGCTTGCGTAGTGGTAGTTCTGGGCCGAATCAATAGCTGCGACAATCTCATCCGAATCACCACTAGATTGCTTGTACGAGGTCGGCTTCCCAACCTTGTGGCTATCGCGCCAAACACGATAGGCAGTTTGCTTCGAAACGTTGGCTAGATCACCTGCGATCCAGAACGCTTCTTGTGTAGGTATGCTAGAAGCACTACACCCTACCGACCTTAAAAGGCAAAATTAGAGTCTCGGCCGTGATACCACACCTGGTTGTGTAAAGTAGTACACGGACCCGTGTCCTTGTCCGCTCCATGAGAGCTTGAGACATCTCGTCTGACGAAAACAAGAAGTAGCTTGCGTAGTGGTAGTTCTGGGCCGAATCAATAGCTGCGACAATCTCATCCGAATCCCCACTAGATTGCTTGTACGAGGTCGGCTTCCCAACCTTGTGGCTATCGCGCCAAACACGATAGGCAGTTTGCTTCGAAACGTTGGCTAGATCACCTGCGATCCAGAACGCTTCTTGTGTAGGTATGCTAGAAGCACTACACCCTACCGACCTTAAAAGGCAAAATTAGAGTCTCGGCCGTGATACCACACCTGGTTGTGTAAAGTAGTACACGGACCCGTGTCCTTGTCCGCTCCATGAGAGCTTGAGACATCTCGTCTGACGAAAACAAGAAGTAGCTTGCGTAGTGGTAGTTCTGGGCCGAATCAATAGCTGCGACAATCTCATCCGAATCACCACTAGATTGCTTGTACGAGGTCGGCTTCCCAACCTTGTGGCTATCGCGCCAAACACGATAGGCAGTTTGCTTCGAAACGTTGGCTAGATCACCTGCGATCCAGAACGCTTCTTGTGTAGGTATGCTAGAAGCACTACACCCTACCGACCTTAAAAAGCAAAATTAGAGTCTCGGCCGTGATACCACACCTGGTTGTGTAAAGTAGTACACGGACCCGTGTCCTTGTCCGCTCCATGAGAGCTTGAGACATCTCGTCTGACGAAAACAAGAAGTAGCTTGCGTAGTGGTAGTTCTGGGCCGAATCAATAGCTGCGACAATCTCATCCGAATCACCACTAGATTGCTTGTACGAGGTCGGCTTCCCAACCTTGTGGCTATCGCGCCAAACACGATAGGCAGTTTGCTTCGAAACGTTGGCTAGATCACCTGCGATCCAGAACGCTTCTTGTGTAGGTATGCTAGAAGCACTACACCCTACCGACCTTAAAAAGGCAAAATTAGAGTCTCGGCCGTGATACCACACCTGGTTGTGTAAAGTAGTACACGGACCCGTGTCCTTGTCCGCTCCATGAGAGCTTGAGACATCTCGTCTGACGAAAACAAGAAGTAGCTTGCGTAGTGGTAGTTCTGGGCCGAATCAATAGCTGCGACAATCTCATCCGAATCACCACTAGATTGCTTGTACGAGGTCGGCTTCCCAACCTTGTGGCTATCGCGCCAAACACGATAGGCAGTTTGCTTCGAAACGTTGGCTAGATCACCTGCGATCCAGAACGCTTCTTGTGTAGGTATGCTAGAAGCACTACACCCTACCGACCTTAAAAAGGCAAAATTAGAGTCTCGGCCGTGATACCACACCTGGTTGTGTAAAGTAGTACACGGACCCGTGTCCTTGTCCGCTCCATGAGAGCTTGAGACATCTCGTCTGACGAAAACAAGAAGTAGCTTGCGTAGTGGTAGTTCTGGGCCGAATCAATAGCTGCGACAATCTCATCCGAATCCCACTAGATTGCTTGTACGAGGTCGGCTTCCCAACCTTGTGGCTATCGCGCCAAACACGATAGGCAGTTTGCTTCGAAACGTTGGCTAGATCACCTGCGATCCAGAACGCTTCTTGTGTAGGTATGCTAGAAGCACTACACCCTACCGACCTTAAAAAGGCAAAATTAGAGTCTCGGCCGTGATACCACACCTGGTTGTGTAAAGTAGTACACGGACCCGTGTCCTTGTCCGCTCCATGAGAGCTTGAGACATCTCGTCTGACGAAAACAAGAAGTAGCTTGCGTAGTGGTAGTTCTGGGCCGAATCAATAGCTGCGACAATCTCATCCGAATCACCACTAGATTGCTTGTACGAGGTCGGCTTCCCAACCTTGTGGCTATCGCGCCAAACACGATAGGCAGTTTGCTTCGAAACGTTGGCTAGATCACCTGCGATCCAGAACGCTTCTTGTGTAGGTATGCTAGAAGCACTACACCCTACCGACCTTAAAAAGGCAAAATTAGAGTCTCGGCCGTGATACCACACCTGGTTGTGTAAAGTAGTACACGGACCCGTGTCCTTGTCCGCTCCATGAGAGCTTGAGACATCTCGTCTGACGAAAACAAGAAGTAGCTTGCGTAGTGGTAGTTCTGGGCCGAATCAATAGCTGCGACAATCTCATCCGAATCACCACTAGATTGCTTGTACGAGGTCGGCTTCCCAACCTTGTGGCTATCGCGCCAAACACGATAGGCAGTTTGCTTCGAAACGTTGGCTAGATCACCTGCGATCCAGAACGCTTCTTGTGTAGGTATGCTAGAAGCACTACACCCTACCGACCTTAAAAAGGCAAAATTAGAGTCTCGGCCGTGATACCACACCTGGTTGTGTAAAGTAGTACACGGACCCGTGTCCTTGTCCGCTCCATGAGAGCTTGAGACATCTCGTCTGACGAAAACAAGAAGTAGCTTGCGTAGTGGTAGTTCTGGGCCGAATCAATAGCTGCGACAATCTCATCCGAATCACCACTAGATTGCTTGTACGAGGTCGGCTTCCCAACCTTGTGGCTATCGCGCCAAACACGATAGGCAGTTTGCTTCGAAACGTTGGCTAGATCACCTGCGATCCAGAACGCTTCTTGTGTAGGTATGCTAGAAGCACTACACCCTACCGACCTTAAAAAGGCAAAATTAGAGTCTCGGCCGTGATACCACACCTGGTTGTGTAAAGTAGTACACGGACCCGTGTCCTTGTCCGCTCCATGAGAGCTTGAGACATCTCGTCTGACGAAAACAAGAAGTAGCTTGCGTAGTGGTAGTTCTGGGCCGAATCAATAGCTGCGACAATCTCATCCGAATCACCACTAGATTGCTTGTACGAGGTCGGCTTCCCAACCTTGTGGCTATCGCGCCAAACACGATAGGCAGTTTGCTTCGAAACGTTGGCTAGATCACCTGCGATCCAGAACGCTTCTTGTGTAGGTATGCTAGAAGCACTACACCCTACCGACCTTAAAATGCAAAATTAGAGTCTCGGCCGTGATACCACACCTGGTTGTGTAAAGTAGTACACGGACCCGTGTCCTTGTCCGCTCCATGAGAGCTTGAGACATCTCGTCTGACGAAAACAAGAAGTAGCTTGCGTAGTGGTAGTTCTGGCCGAATCAATAGCTGCGACAATCTCATCCGAATCACCACTAGATTGCTTGTACGAGGTCGGCTTCCCAACCTTGTGGCTATCGCGCCAAACACGATAGGCAGTTTGCTTCGAAACGTTGGCTAGATCACCTGCGATCCAGAACGCTTCTTGTGTAGGTATGCTAGAAGCACTACACCCTACCGACCTTAAAAAGGCAAAATTAGAGTCTCGGCCGTGATACCACACCTGGTTGTGTAAAGTAGTACACGGACCCGTGTCCTTGTCCGCTCCATGAGAGCTTGAGACATCTCGTCTGACGAAAACAAGAAGTAGCTTGCGTAGTGGTAGTTCTGGGCCGAATCAATAGCTGCGACAATCTCATCCGAATCACCACTAGATTGCTTGTACGAGGTCGGCTTCCCAACCTTGTGGCTATCGCGCCAAACACGATAGGCAGTTTGCTTCGAAACGTTGGCTAGATCACCTGCGATCCAGAACGCTTCTTGTGTAGGTATGCTAGAAGCACTACACCCTACCGACCTTAAAAATGCAAAATTAGAGTCTCGGCCGTGATACCACACCTGGTTGTGTAAAGTAGTACACGGACCCGTGTCCTTGTCCGCTCCATGAGAGCTTGAGACATCTCGTCTGACGAAAACAAGAAGTAGCTTGCGTAGTGGTAGTTCTGGGCCGAATCAATAGCTGCGACAATCTCATCCGAATCACCACTAGATTGCTTGTACGAGGTCGGCTTCCCAACCTTGTGGCTATCGCGCCAAACACGATAGGCAGTTTGCTTCGAAACGTTGGCTAGATCACCTGCGATCCAGAACGCTTCTTGTGTAGGTATGCTAGAAGCACTACACCCTACCGACCTTAAAAAGGCAAAATTAGAGTCTCGGCCGTGATACCACACCTGGTTGTGTAAAGTAGTACACGGACCCGTGTCCTTGTCCGCTCCATGAGAGCTTGAGACATCTCGTCTGACGAAAACAAGAAGTAGCTTGCGTAGTGGTAGTTCTGGGCCGAATCAATAGCTGCGACAATCTCATCCGAATCACCACTAGATTGCTTGTACGAGGTCGGCTTCCCAACCTTGTGGCTATCGCGCCAAACACGATAGGCAGTTTGCTTCGAAACGTTGGCTAGATCACCTGCGATCCAGAACGCTTCTTGTGTAGGTATGCTAGAAGCACTACACCCTACCGACCTTAAAAATGCAAAATTAGAGTCTCGGCCGTGATACCACACCTGGTTGTGTAAAGTAGTACACGGACCCGTGTCCTTGTCCGCTCCATGAGAGCTTGAGACATCTCGTCTGACGAAAACAAGAAGTAGCTTGCGTAGTGGTAGTTCTGGGCCGAATCAATAGCTGCGACAATCTCATCCGAATCACCACTAGATTGCTTGTACGAGGTCGGCTTCCCAACCTTGTGGCTATCGCGCCAAACACGATAGGCAGTTTGCTTCGAAACGTTGGCTAGATCACCTGCGATCCAGAACGCTTCTTGTGTAGGTATGCTAGAAGCACTACACCCTACCGACCTTAAAAAGGCAAAATTAGAGTCTCGGCCGTGATACCACACCTGGTTGTGTAAAGTAGTACACGGACCCGTGTCCTTGTCCGCTCCATGAGAGCTTGAGACATCTCGTCTGACGAAAACAAGAAGTAGCTTGCGTAGTGGTAGTTCTGGGCCGAATCAATAGCTGCGACAATCTCATCCGAATCACCACTAGATTGCTTGTACGAGGTCGGCTTCCCAACCTTGTGGCTATCGCGCCAAACACGATAGGCAGTTTGCTTCGAAACGTTGGCTAGATCACCTGCGATCCAGAACGCTTCTTGTGTAGGTATGCTAGAAGCACTACACCCTACCGACCTTAAAAATGCAAAATTAGAGTCTCGGCCGTGATACCACACCTGGTTGTGTAAAGTAGTACACGGACCCGTGTCCTTGTCCGCTCCATGAGAGCTTGAGACATCTCGTCTGACGAAAACAAGAAGTAGCTTGCGTAGTGGTAGTTCTGGGCCGAATCAATAGCTGCGACAATCTCATCCGAATCACCACTAGATTGCTTGTACGAGGTCGGCTTCCCAACCTTGTGGCTATCGCGCCAAACACGATAGGCAGTTTGCTTCGAAACGTTGGCTAGATCACCTGCGATCCAGAACGCTTCTTGTGTAGGTATGCTAGAAGCACTACACCCTACCGACCTTAAAAAGGCAAAATTAGAGTCTCGGCCGTGATACCACACCTGGTTGTGTAAAGTAGTACACGGACCCGTGTCCTTGTCCGCTCCATGAGAGCTTGAGACATCTCGTCTGACGAAAACAAGAAGTAGCTTGCGTAGTGGTAGTTCTGGGCCGAATCAATAGCTGCGACAATCTCATCCGAATCACCACTAGATTGCTTGTACGAGGTCGGCTTCCCAACCTTGTGGCTATCGCGCCAAACACGATAGGCAGTTTGCTTCGAAACGTTGGCTAGATCACCTGCGATCCAGAACGCTTCTTGTGTAGGTATGCTAGAAGCACTACACCCTACCGACCTTAAAAATGCAAAATTAGAGTCTCGGCCGTGATACCACACCTGGTTGTGTAAAGTAGTACACGGACCCGTGTCCTTGTCCGCTCCATGAGAGCTTGAGACATCTCGTCTGACGAAAACAAGAAGTAGCTTGCGTAGTGGTAGTTCTGGGCCGAATCAATAGCTGCGACAATCTCATCCGAATCACCACTAGATTGCTTGTACGAGGTCGGCTTCCCAACCTTGTGGCTATCGCGCCAAACACGATAGGCAGTTTGCTTCGAAACGTTGGCTAGATCACCTGCGATCCAGAACGCTTCTTGTGTAGGTATGCTAGAAGCACTACACCCTACCGACCTTAAAAAGGCAAAATTAGAGTCTCGGCCGTGATACCACACCTGGTTGTGTAAAGTAGTACACGGACCCGTGTCCTTGTCCGCTCCATGAGAGCTTGAGACATCTCGTCTGACGAAAACAAGAAGTAGCTTGCGTAGTGGTAGTTCTGGGCCGAATCAATAGCTGCGACAATCTCATCCGAATCACCACTAGATTGCTTGTACGAGGTCGGCTTCCCAACCTTGTGGCTATCGCGCCAAACACGATAGGCAGTTTGCTTCGAAACGTTGGCTAGATCACCTGCGATCCAGAACGCTTCTTGTGTAGGTATGCTAGAAGCACTACACCCTACCGACCTTAAAAAGGCAAAATTAGAGTCTCGGCCGTGATACCACACCTGGTTGTGTAAAGTAGTACACGGACCCGTGTCCTTGTCCGCTCCATGAGAGCTTGAGACATCTCGTCTGACGAAAACAAGAAGTAGCTTGCGTAGTGGTAGTTCTGGGCCGAATCAATAGCTGCGACAATCTCATCCGAATCACCACTAGATTGCTTGTACGAGGTCGGCTTCCCAACCTTGTGGCTATCGCGCCAAACACGATAGGCAGTTTGCTTCGAAACGTTGGCTAGATCACCTGCGATCCAGAACGCTTCTTGTGTAGGTATGCTAGAAGCACTACACCCTACCGACCTTAAAAAGCAAAATTAGAGTCTCGGCCGTGATACCACACCTGGTTGTGTAAAGTAGTACACGGACCCGTGTCCTTGTCCGCTCCATGAGAGCTTGAGACATCTCGTCTGACGAAAACAAGAAGTAGCTTGCGTAGTGGTAGTTCTGGGCCGAATCAATAGCTGCGACAATCTCATCCGAATCACCACTAGATTGCTTGTACGAGGTCGGCTTCCCAACCTTGTGGCTATCGCGCCAAACACGATAGGCAGTTTGCTTCGAAACGTTGGCTAGATCACCTGCGATCCAGAACGCTTCTTGTGTAGGTATGCTAGAAGCACTACACCCTACCGACCTTAAAAAGGCAAAATTAGAGTCTCGGCCGTGATACCACACCTGGTTGTGTAAAGTAGTACACGGACCCGTGTCCTTGTCCGCTCCATGAGAGCTTGAGACATCTCGTCTGACGAAAACAAGAAGTAGCTTGCGTAGTGGTAGTTCTGGGCCGAATCAATAGCTGCGACAATCTCATCCGAATCACCACTAGATTGCTTGTACGAGGTCGGCTTCCCAACCTTGTGGCTATCGCGCCAAACACGATAGGCAGTTTGCTTCGAAACGTTGGCTAGATCACCTGCGATCCAGAACGCTTCTTGTGTAGGTATGCTAGAAGCACTACACCCTACCGACCTTAAAAAGGCAAAATTAGAGTCTCGGCCGTGATACCACACCTGGTTGTGTAAAGTAGTACACGGACCCGTGTCCTTGTCCGCTCCATGAGAGCTTGAGACATCTCGTCTGACGAAAACAAGAAGTAGCTTGCGTAGTGGTAGTTCTGGGCCGAATCAATAGCTGCGACAATCTCATCCGAATCACCACTAGATTGCTTGTACGAGGTCGGCTTCCCAACCTTGTGGCTATCGCGCCAAACACGATAGGCAGTTTGCTTCGAAACGTTGGCTAGATCACCTGCGATCCAGAACGCTTCTTGTGTAGGTATGCTAGAAGCACTACACCCTACCGACCTTAAAAAGGCAAAATTAGAGTCTCGGCCGTGATACCACACCTGGTTGTGTAAAGTAGTACACGGACCCGTGTCCTTGTCCGCTCCATGAGAGCTTGAGACATCTCGTCTGACGAAAACAAGAAGTAGCTTGCGTAGTGGTAGTTCTGGGCCGAATCAATAGCTGCGACAATCTCATCCGAATCACCACTAGATTGCTTGTACGAGGTCGGCTTCCCAACCTTGTGGCTATCGCGCCAAACACGATAGGCAGTTTGCTTCGAAACGTTGGCTAGATCACCTGCGATCCAGAACGCTTCTTGTGTAGGTATGCTAGAAGCACTACACCCTACCGACCTTAAAAAGGCAAAATTAGAGTCTCGGCCGTGATACCACACCTGGTTGTGTAAAGTAGTACACGGACCCGTGTCCTTGTCCGCTCCATGAGAGCTTGAGACATCTCGTCTGACGAAAACAAGAAGTAGCTTGCGTAGTGGTAGTTCTGGGCCGAATCAATAGCTGCGACAATCTCATCCGAATCACCACTAGATTGCTTGTACGAGGTCGGCTTCCCAACCTTGTGGCTATCGCGCCAAACACGATAGGCAGTTTGCTTCGAAACGTTGGCTAGATCACCTGCGATCCAGAACGCTTCTTGTGTAGGTATGCTAGAAGCACTACACCCTACCGACCTTAAAAAGGCAAAATTAGAGTCTCGGCCGTGATACCACACCTGGTTGTGTAAAGTAGTACACGGACCCGTGTCCTTGTCCGCTCCATGAGAGCTTGAGACATCTCGTCTGACGAAAACAAGAAGTAGCTTGCGTAGTGGTAGTTCTGGGCCGAATCAATAGCTGCGACAATCTCATCCGAATCACCACTAGATTGCTTGTACGAGGTCGGCTTCCCAACCTTGTGGCTATCGCGCCAAACACGATAGGCAGTTTGCTTCGAAACGTTGGCTAGATCACCTGCGATCCAGAACGCTTCTTGTGTAGGTATGCTAGAAGCACTACACCCTACCGACCTTAAAAAGGCAAAATTAGAGTCTCGGCCGTGATACCACACCTGGTTGTGTAAAGTAGTACACGGACCCGTGTCCTTGTCCGCTCCATGAGAGCTTGAGACATCTCGTCTGACGAAAACAAGAAGTAGCTTGCGTAGTGGTAGTTCTGGGCCGAATCAATAGCTGCGACAATCTCATCCGAATCACCACTAGATTGCTTGTACGAGGTCGGCTTCCCAACCTTGTGGCTATCGCGCCAAACACGATAGGCAGTTTGCTTCGAAACGTTGGCTAGATCACCTGCGATCCAGAACGCTTCTTGTGTAGGTATGCTAGAAGCACTACACCCTACCGACCTTAAAAAGGCAAAATTAGAGTCTCGGCCGTGATACCACACCTGGTTGTGTAAAGTAGTACACGGACCCGTGTCCTTGTCCGCTCCATGAGAGCTTGAGACATCTCGTCTGACGAAAACAAGAAGTAGCTTGCGTAGTGGTAGTTCTGGGCCGAATCAATAGCTGCGACAATCTCATCCGAATCACCACTAGATTGCTTGTACGAGGTCGGCTTCCCAACCTTGTGGCTATCGCGCCAAACACGATAGGCAGTTTGCTTCGAAACGTTGGCTAGATCACCTGCGATCCAGAACGCTTCTTGTGTAGGTATGCTAGAAGCACTACACCCTACCGACCTTAAAAATGCAAAATTAGAGTCTCGGCCGTGATACCACACCTGGTTGTGTAAAGTAGTACACGGACCCGTGTCCTTGTCCGCTCCATGAGAGCTTGAGACATCTCGTCTGACGAAAACAAGAAGTAGCTTGCGTAGTGGTAGTTCTGGGCCGAATCAATAGCTGCGACAATCTCATCCGAATCACCACTAGATTGCTTGTACGAGGTCGGCTTCCCAACCTTGTGGCTATCGCGCCAAACACGATAGGCAGTTTGCTTCGAAACGTTGGCTAGATCACCTGCGATCCAGAACGCTTCTTGTGTAGGTATGCTAGAAGCACTACACCCTACCGACCTTAAAAATGCAAAATTAGAGTCTCGGCCGTGATACCACACCTGGTTGTGTAAAGTAGTACACGGACCCGTGTCCTTGTCCGCTCCATGAGAGCTTGAGACATCTCGTCTGACGAAAACAAGAAGTAGCTTGCGTAGTGGTAGTTCTGGGCCGAATCAATAGCTGCGACAATCTCATCCGAATCACCACTAGATTGCTTGTACGAGGTCGGCTTCCCAACCTTGTGGCTATCGCGCCAAACACGATAGGCAGTTTGCTTCGAAACGTTGGCTAGATCACCTGCGATCCAGAACGCTTCTTGTGTAGGTATGCTAGAAGCACTACACCCTACCGACCTTAAAAAGGCAAAATTAGAGTCTCGGCCGTGATACCACACCTGGTTGTGTAAAGTAGTACACGGACCCGTGTCCTTGTCCGCTCCATGAGAGCTTGAGACATCTCGTCTGACGAAAACAAGAAGTAGCTTGCGTAGTGGTAGTTCTGGGCCGAATCAATAGCTGCGACAATCTCATCCGAATCACCACTAGATTGCTTGTACGAGGTCGGCTTCCCAACCTTGTGGCTATCGCGCCAAACACGATAGGCAGTTTGCTTCGAAACGTTGGCTAGATCACCTGCGATCCAGAACGCTTCTTGTGTAGGTATGCTAGAAGCACTACACCCTACCGACCTTAAAAAGGCAAAATTAGAGTCTCGGCCGTGATACCACACCTGGTTGTGTAAAGTAGTACACGGACCCGTGTCCTTGTCCGCTCCATGAGAGCTTGAGACATCTCGTCTGACGAAAACAAGAAGTAGCTTGCGTAGTGGTAGTTCTGGGCCGAATCAATAGCTGCGACAATCTCATCCGAATCACCACTAGATTGCTTGTACGAGGTCGGCTTCCCAACCTTGTGGCTATCGCGCCAAACACGATAGGCAGTTTGCTTCGAAACGTTGGCTAGATCACCTGCGATCCAGAACGCTTCTTGTGTAGGTATGCTAGAAGCACTACACCCTACCGACCTTAAAAAGGCAAAATTAGAGTCTCGGCCGTGATACCACACCTGGTTGTGTAAAGTAGTACACGGACCCGTGTCCTTGTCCGCTCCATGAGAGCTTGAGACATCTCGTCTGACGAAAACAAGAAGTAGCTTGCGTAGTGGTAGTTCTGGGCCGAATCAATAGCTGCGACAATCTCATCCGAATCACCACTAGATTGCTTGTACGAGGTCGGCTTCCCAACCTTGTGGCTATCGCGCCAAACACGATAGGCAGTTTGCTTCGAAACGTTGGCTAGATCACCTGCGATCCAGAACGCTTCTTGTGTAGGTATGCTAGAAGCGCTACACCCTACCGACCTTAAAAAGGCAAAATTAGAGTCTCGGCCGTGATACCACACCTGGTTGTGTAAAGTAGTACACGGACCCGTGTCCTTGTCCGCTCCATGAGAGCTTGAGACATCTCGTCTGACGAAAACAAGAAGTAGCTTGCGTAGTGGTAGTTCTGGGCCGAATCAATAGCTGCGACAATCTCATCCGAATCACCACTAGATTGCTTGTACGAGGTCGGCTTCCCAACCTTGTGGCTATCGCGCCAAACACGATAGGCAGTTTGCTTCGAAACGTTGGCTAGATCACCTGCGATCCAGAACGCTTCTTGTGTAGGTATGCTAGAAGCACTACACCCTACCGACCTTAAAAAGGCAAAATTAGAGTCTCGGCCGTGATACCACACCTGGTTGTGTAAAGTAGTACACGGACCCGTGTCCTTGTCCGCTCCATGAGAGCTTGAGACATCTCGTCTGACGAAAACAAGAAGTAGCTTGCGTAGTGGTAGTTCTGGGCCGAATCAATAGCTGCGACAATCTCATCCGAATCACCACTAGATTGCTTGTACGAGGTCGGCTTCCCAACCTTGTGGCTATCGCGCCAAACACGATAGGCAGTTTGCTTCGAAACGTTGGCTAGATCACCTGCGATCCAGAACGCTTCTTGTGTAGGTATGCTAGAAGCACTACACCCTACCGACCTTAAAAAGGCAAAATTAGAGTCTCGGCCGTGATACCACACCTGGTTGTGTAAAGTAGTACACGGACCCGTGTCCTTGTCCGCTCCATGAGAGCTTGAGACATCTCGTCTGACGAAAACAAGAAGTAGCTTGCGTAGTGGTAGTTCTGGGCCGAATCAATAGCTGCGACAATCTCATCCGAATCACCACTAGATTGCTTGTACGAGGTCGGCTTCCCAACCTTGTGGCTATCGCGCCAAACACGATAGGCAGTTTGCTTCGAAACGTTGGCTAGATCACCTGCGATCCAGAACGCTTCTTGTGTAGGTATGCTAGAAGCACTACACCCTACCGACCTTAAAAAGGCAAAATTAGAGTCTCGGCCGTGATACCACACCTGGTTGTGTAAAGTAGTACACGGACCCGTGTCCTTGTCCGCTCCATGAGAGCTTGAGACATCTCGTCTGACGAAAACAAGAAGTAGCTTGCGTAGTGGTAGTTCTGGGCCGAATCAATAGCTGCGACAATCTCATCCGAATCACCACTAGATTGCTTGTACGAGGTCGGCTTCCCAACCTTGTGGCTATCGCGCCAAACACGATAGGCAGTTTGCTTCGAAACGTTGGCTAGATCACCTGCGATCCAGAACGCTTCTTGTGTAGGTATGCTAGAAGCGCTACACCCTACCGACCTTAAAAAGGCAAAATTAGAGTCTCGGCCGTGATACCACACCTGGTTGTGTAAAGTAGTACACGGACCCGTGTCCTTGTCCGCTCCATGAGAGCTTGAGACATCTCGTCTGACGAAAACAAGAAGTAGCTTGCGTAGTGGTAGTTCTGGGCCGAATCAATAGCTGCGACAATCTCATCCGAATCACCACTAGATTGCTTGTACGAGGTCGGCTTCCCAACCTTGTGGCTATCGCGCCAAACACGATAGGCAGTTTGCTTCGAAACGTTGGCTAGATCACCTGCGATCCAGAACGCTTCTTGTGTAGGTATGCTAGAAGCGCTACACCCTACCGACCTTAAAAATGCAAAATTAGAGTCTCGGCCGTGATACCACACCTGGTTGTGTAAAGTAGTACACGGACCCGTGTCCTTGTCCGCTCCATGAGAGCTTGAGACATCTCGTCTGACGAAAACAAGAAGTAGCTTGCGTAGTGGTAGTTCTGGGCCGAATCAATAGCTGCGACAATCTCATCCGAATCACCACTAGATTGCTTGTACGAGGTCGGCTTCCCAACCTTGTGGCTATCGCGCCAAACACGATAGGCAGTTTGCTTCGAAACGTTGGCTAGATCACCTGCGATCCAGAACGCTTCTTGTGTAGGTATGCTAGAAGCGCTACACCCTACCGACCTTAAAAATGCAAAATTAGAGTCTCGGCCGTGATACCACACCTGGTTGTGTAAAGTAGTACACGGACCCGTGTCCTTGTCCGCTCCATGAGAGCTTGAGACATCTCGTCTGACGAAAACAAGAAGTAGCTTGCGTAGTGGTAGTTCTGGGCCGAATCAATAGCTGCGACAATCTCATCCGAATCACCACTAGATTGCTTGTACGAGGTCGGCTTCCCAACCTTGTGGCTATCGCGCCAAACACGATAGGCAGTTTGCTTCGAAACGTTGGCTAGATCACCTGCGATCCAGAACGCTTCTTGTGTAGGTATGCTAGAAGCGCTACACCCTACCGACCTTAAAAAGGCAAAATTAGAGTCTCGGCCGTGATACCACACCTGGTTGTGTAAAGTAGTACACGGACCCGTGTCCTTGTCCGCTCCATGAGAGCTTGAGACATCTCGTCTGACGAAAACAAGAAGTAGCTTGCGTAGTGGTAGTTCTGGGCCGAATCAATAGCTGCGACAATCTCATCCGAATCACCACTAGATTGCTTGTACGAGGTCGGCTTCCCAACCTTGTGGCTATCGCGCCAAACACGATAGGCAGTTTGCTTCGAAACGTTGGCTAGATCACCTGCGATCCAGAACGCTTCTTGTGTAGGTATGCTAGAAGCGCTACACCCTACCGACCTTAAAAAGGCAAAATTAGAGTCTCGGCCGTGATACCACACCTGGTTGTGTAAAGTAGTACACGGACCCGTGTCCTTGTCCGCTCCATGAGAGCTTGAGACATCTCGTCTGACGAAAACAAGAAGTAGCTTGCGTAGTGGTAGTTCTGGGCCGAATCAATAGCTGCGACAATCTCATCCGAATCACCACTAGATTGCTTGTACGAGGTCGGCTTCCCAACCTTGTGGCTATCGCGCCAAACACGATAGGCAGTTTGCTTCGAAACGTTGGCTAGATCACCTGCGATCCAGAACGCTTCTTGTGTAGGTATGCTAGAAGCGCTACACCCTACCGACCTTAAAAATGCAAAATTAGAGTCTCGGCCGTGATACCACACCTGGTTGTGTAAAGTAGTACACGGACCCGTGTCCTTGTCCGCTCCATGAGAGCTTGAGACATCTCGTCTGACGAAAACAAGAAGTAGCTTGCGTAGTGGTAGTTCTGGGCCGAATCAATAGCTGCGACAATCTCATCCGAATCACCACTAGATTGCTTGTACGAGGTCGGCTTCCCAACCTTGTGGCTATCGCGCCAAACACGATAGGCAGTTTGCTTCGAAACGTTGGCTAGATCACCTGCGATCCAGAACGCTTCTTGTGTAGGTATGCTAGAAGCGCTACACCTACCGACCTTAAAAAGCAAAATTAGAGTCTCGGCCGTGATACCACACCTGGTTGTGTAAAGTAGTACACGGACCCGTGTCCTTGTCCGCTCCATGAGAGCTTGAGACATCTCGTCTGACGAAAACAAGAAGTAGCTTGCGTAGTGGTAGTTCTGGGCCGAATCAATAGCTGCGACAATCTCATCCGAATCACCACTAGATTGCTTGTACGAGGTCGGCTTCCCAACCTTGTGGCTATCGCGCCAAACACGATAGGCAGTTTGCTTCGAAACGTTGGCTAGATCACCTGCGATCCAGAACGCTTCTTGTGTAGGTATGCTAGAAGCGCTACACCCTACCGACCTTAAAAAGGCAAAATTAGAGTCTCGGCCGTGATACCACACCTGGTTGTGTAAAGTAGTACACGGACCCGTGTCCTTGTCCGCTCCATGAGAGCTTGAGACATCTCGTCTGACGAAAACAAGAAGTAGCTTGCGTAGTGGTAGTTCTGGGCCGAATCAATAGCTGCGACAATCTCATCCGAATCACCACTAGATTGCTTGTACGAGGTCGGCTTCCCAACCTTGTGGCTATCGCGCCAAACACGATAGGCAGTTTGCTTCGAAACGTTGGCTAGATCACCTGCGATCCAGAACGCTTCTTGTGTAGGTATGCTAGAAGCGCTACACCCTACCGACCTTAAAAAGGCAAAATTAGAGTCTCGGCCGTGATACCACACCTGGTTGTGTAAAGTAGTACACGGACCCGTGTCCTTGTCCGCTCCATGAGAGCTTGAGACATCTCGTCTGACGAAAACAAGAAGTAGCTTGCGTAGTGGTAGTTCTGGGCCGAATCAATAGCTGCGACAATCTCATCCGAATCACCACTAGATTGCTTGTACGAGGTCGGCTTCCCAACCTTGTGGCTATCGCGCCAAACACGATAGGCAGTTTGCTTCGAAACGTTGGCTAGATCACCTGCGATCCAGAACGCTTCTTGTGTAGGTATGCTAGAAGCGCTACACCCTACCGACCTTAAAAAGGCAAAATTAGAGTCTCGGCCGTGATACCACACCTGGTTGTGTAAAGTAGTACACGGACCCGTGTCCTTGTCCGCTCCATGAGAGCTTGAGACATCTCGTCTGACGAAAACAAGAAGTAGCTTGCGTAGTGGTAGTTCTGGGCCGAATCAATAGCTGCGACAATCTCATCCGAATCACCACTAGATTGCTTGTACGAGGTCGGCTTCCCAACCTTGTGGCTATCGCGCCAAACACGATAGGCAGTTTGCTTCGAAACGTTGGCTAGATCACCTGCGATCCAGAACGCTTCTTGTGTAGGTATGCTAGAAGCGCTACACCCTACCGACCTTAAAAAGGCAAAATTAGAGTCTCGGCCGTGATACCACACCTGGTTGTGTAAAGTAGTACACGGACCCGTGTCCTTGTCCGCTCCATGAGAGCTTGAGACATCTCGTCTGACGAAAACAAGAAGTAGCTTGCGTAGTGGTAGTTCTGGGCCGAATCAATAGCTGCGACAATCTCATCCGAATCACCACTAGATTGCTTGTACGAGGTCGGCTTCCCAACCTTGTGGCTATCGCGCCAAACACGATAGGCAGTTTGCTTCGAAACGTTGGCTAGATCACCTGCGATCCAGAACGCTTCTTGTGTAGGTATGCTATTTCTTGTCCTCCCGCAGGGCTGGGCGCGTTGCATTTGTCCGAGCTCCTACATGGGTAACAGCGGATGGAGCTCGTACGTCCGTACTCAGTTCACTGGGCAAAGCCCGAGCTGCCCGTGTTGCTGAAGCTCGTTGTACTGCGCCTGTCGACGCATTGTGGCCTTGCCCCCCCCGACGTAGGAGTACGAGTCTGTCGGTGGCTGTACTCCTCTTGGAGGGCGATTTGGATCGCCTCCTCCATAGAGTTTGCATTCACGCGGAACAACTGTTGAGAGGGAGGCTGGGAGCGCTTCCGGCGTGGGTAACATAGTTCCACGCAAGTCGAAGAGACCGAGAAGAAGAATGAGCGCGCAGCGAGCGTCTCTAGCGTAGTTAACGAAGCTCCACGCGGGCGGGGCCAGAAGACACTACGAGGGTTCGTTGAGTACCTCGCGTGTGGAATAGCCACCCACCCTCGGACCCTAAGACTCTACCGGCACGGCCGGTCGAAGACTAGTATCATGTCTTCGACGGCGTGTCCGGTCGTCAAGTTAGGGCAGGTGCCGTCCATCTGGAGGCACTGCCAGAGGTGTCACATTACTGAACCTCGAGGAACTATCCATGAAGGACTTCCTCGCCGAGTTGAAGGCCGGAGAAATTGCGGAGATGGTGCTCCTGAAGCCGGAGACCTCTCCTGATGATTTGAACTCTTCCTCCGTAATAGACAAGGTTCCTGTAGGGTTCACGAAGCAGCGCGCAACGCGCACTTGGGTTCTGAGATTCTCAAGAACCCGGAGGATTCAGTGTATCCTCTTGTAAAGGTACTCGGATGTGGTGTCGAAGCACCCACCATCCCAACTCCCGCCGGATCGGGGATACGGCACGGGATTGACCTCGTGCCTCGTACAAAGTATTGTGTCACGAGGCAGTGGCCTCTACCTCGCGAACAATGCGAGGTCATAGATGCCTCTTCTCGCCGAGAAGGCGAAGTCAGGCATGGTGCGGGAGTCGAAATCCCCGCCACTCGACGCCAACCTTCTGCGTTCTAAATCGAACGGAAAGTGGCGTCTGGTTCACGCTTACAACAAGCTGAACAATGCGACGGTACCGGCACAGACGCCGATCCCTCGCAAGGATGTGGTGCTAACAACATGGCGGGCTGTACGCTGTACAATGCCCTGGATCTGGTTGACGGTTATTACCAGATCCTGATGTGGGAGAGTGATATTCCTCCCACTGCAGTGAGCACCTCGAGCGGGATGCTTTGGGAGGGCTAGTGATGCCACAGGGCTATCGAATTCCCCAGCGACGTTCAATCGCTTGGTCACTCAATTGTTTAGACCATTGCGTACGTTCGCACAGACGTACTTCGACGATATATTCGTCCATAGCTGTGCCGAAGGTGGCCAGACGGCTATGGAGGTGCATTTGAAGCACCTCCGTCGAGTGTTTGAGGTCATGAGAGCTAATAAGCTCTATGCCAACATCGACATGTGCGTCTTTTCAGCTGAGGAGATAAAAGTCCTCGGCTGCTTTGTCAGCAGGGTCGGCGTACGCGCCGATCCAGGGAAGGTCAAGGCCATAGCGGCTTGGCCGACCCCGAGGTCGCAGAAGGACCTCCGGAAGTGGTTGGGCTTAGCCAACTATCTTCATAAGTACAGCAGCAGTACGCTGAACTAGCTCGACCTTTGTCGGATCTCTTAAAGAAGATGCCGACTGGGTCTGGGAGCAACAGCACCAGGATGCTTTCGACAGCATCAAGGCGAGCTTACAACAAGTGCCAGTCCTGGCCTTGCCGGACGAGAACAAATCATTCAGCGTCGTCTGTGACGCTTCTAACTATGCAATAGGCTATGCGCTGTTGCAGAAGGACGATGGAGGACGCGAATGTGTCATCTCCTTCCAGTCCAGGCAGCTGAAGGCTGCCGAACGGAACTATCCCGTTCATGACAAGGAGCTACTTGCAATGAAGTACGCTCTTGTCAAGTTTAGAGTTCATCTCTTGGGCACGAGGCCCTTTGTGATCTATACTGATCACGCGTCCTTGCGGACTGCCACCAACTCGCCGCATCTGTCGCAGCGGATGGCGAGGTGGCTGTCATTCTTCGCGGAATGCAACTTCCGCGTTGAATACAAGCCGGGCAACTGAATGTGCTTGCCGATGCATTGTCGCGTCGACCTGACTATGAGCTAGCTCATGTCAGTCGGGTCACGACAGAACTATACGATCGGATACGCTTAGCGTATCAGAGGACGAGAACTACACGCCACTGGTGCAGTTCTTGCCGATGGCAAGGACGCCAACGTCGACAGGATTTCGCCTCGACAGCGGGCGCAGCTCAATCGTTATGAGCTGGCCGATGGGTACTCCATTACAGAGTAGACTCCAGAGATCCTCCTCGGGTTGTCGTTCCAAACGACGAGGATCTGAAGTATGACATCCTTCTAGAGGCGCATGATGCGCCGGTGAGTGGCCATCTTGGCCGAGAGAAAACCTACCAAATGGTCTCTCAGACGTTTTGGTGGCCCCGCATGTATAAGTGAGTGGCAAACTATGTCGAGACATGTGAAACATGTCAGAGGGTGAAGACTTTGGGCCACGCCTCGGCTCCACTGCAGAGCCTACCAGTACCAGCACATTGCTGGAAGTCGATGAGTCTCGACTTCGTCTTCGGCCTGCCGGCCGATGACAAGGGCAACACCGGCATATTGGTGTTGGTCTGTCGTTTGAGCAAGATGGTGCATCTTGCTCCAGTACGTGACAAGGCCACCGAGAAACAAGCTGCACAGCTGTTCCTGGATAGCGTGTTTCGCTATCTGGTCTACCAGAGACCATCGTCTAGGACAGAGACCCGCGTTTCACAGGGCGTTCTGGGACACCCTGTTCCAGCTACTGGGAACTAAGTTGACGATGTCAACTGCGAACCATCCGCAGACGGATGGTCAGACGGAGCGCGTCAACCACGTGCTCGAAGATACTCTGCGCAGTATCTGTGCGGAAGCACCTCGGACCAGCTTCCTATGGTTGAGTTTGCACTCAACAATGCGGTACACGCATCAACGGGGTTACCCCGTTCTACTTAAATGGGTTACGACACCCCCAGGTGCCGCTAACCTTGCGGGGAGGCACCGTGGCCTCCATCGTAAGTAGGGGAGAGGCTCGGAAAGCCTTTCCTCCTCCCAGGTCTCGGAGATCGAGCCCGAGTCTTTAAAAGACAGTTGTCGTCGTTTATCGACGACAGGCTGACGCTAATCAGCCGGGTTAGAGATGCGATGGCATCAGCCCAAGACAAACAAAAGGAGTACTCAGATAAACATAGAGGAAACTTAAGTGTTTTAAGGAGGTGAATTAGTCCTACTAGACACTAAAAACCTACCGCTAAAGGTGATTAGCTCTGTAGAGAGCAACAGTTGAAGCACCGCTTCATCGGACCCTTTGCGGTCCTGGCCAGACATGGCACGGCATACACCATTGATCAATAGCGATGCACCCAACGTTCTACGGGCGTCTTAAGCGGTATCACGATCCGCTGGGTCTTCCTTCTCGGACGGAGGAGACCAATGTGAGAACTCACCTCCTCGAAACGAGGCTGAGCTCTCTGGACAACCGGAGCTGCCGGTGTCGAAGCCTGTGAATGAAATGCAGGCTGGTACCCACGCGAGTCATACGAAGGGTATGCCGGTACCGAATGGGAAGAACTTGGGTAAGAACTATACCCATAAGCCGACTGGTATGAATACCCCAGCGGCTCATAAGGGGCATCACCGACCATGCACCTCATTGCTTAGAGTCTCTAAGCCTCGACGGAGCTCCTTCGAGGCAGCAGCCGGAGCTCGGTGGTCAACACGCCCATGGAGCTCATGAGTCTCACGACCAAGAGCGTCCAAGTCCTGACGAAGGACTTCAGGGTCCCCGGCTTGCCAGCCTGAGCGGCGGCCTGACCGCCAGGTCCAAGCCCAAGGGCTATCTCGATCGCATAAACGCGGTCTCGAAGCTGACGGACCTCGTCGCTTAACAGGGACCCCACAGAGTCCCGACCCGAAGTTGGGGGTCCAGAAGGATACGGCTGAGAAGGAGCCTCGTACTCAAACGCAGGGTCCAAAGGATAAGGCTGAGAGGAGCCTCGTACTCAAACGCGTGCGAGAGCTTCTCCTGCCCTCCTTGATCGGAACGGCGAGCTCCACTACATGTGGAGCGGGTCGTCCAAGAGCGGCGGCGCTCTGGGAAGCGCCAGCTGCTAGTGAAGTGGCGGGGTTCCCCTCGTCACAGAACTCGTGGGAGCCGGAAGACCGGCTCCGGGTTGACTGCCCGAAGGCTGTTGAGATTTGAGATCTGCAACAGCCGGGGCGTAAGTAGTCCGCGGCTTCTTAGCCGCCTTACGGTGTACGGTCCCTGGTTTGACGGAACCGTACCCGCGCTCATCTTGAGCGCTGGACTTGGACTGCTGTCTAAGTCCCTCATGACGGAGTGGAGTTGCCGCTTAGCGATTAAGTGAGCAACTCGATGCGAAGATCGCGCTGGTCCAGACATAGGACAGCAGGCGATCTTCCCGGAGTTCTATTAACTCCTGAACTGTGAAGTTCTTCAGAGAAACCCATCTCCAGAACAGGTCTTCTGCCTGGGTCTGGGTTGTGGTGTTCTCGGGCTGTACCCAGGGTACCCCCACACGGGGAGACCCACCACGGTCTTCCGGCTTCTTGCGGAGACTCGTGAATTCCTAAGAGCAATTCGGTGTGGTGCAAGCAGCACACACCTAGTGGCCTCAATGTCATTGACAAAGAGTGGTTCGACTGGAACCAAGGCACGCTCATAGACGCCACGAGAAGTGCGCCCATGGTTTAGACCACGAGGGGCCTTGAGGTGCTCCAAGAACATTGGAGACCCAGACCCCGCATCCGGTGGGTAGTATCCGCGAGGATAAACCAGTGGAGTCACTCACAGAGTGCCTTGCAGTTGAGCAGCTTGATAGCGCTCCTGCCGCTCGTCCAGATCGTTGGAGATCTCTTGGGGATCGGTGACACCCCCTCCCCTTCGTCTTCGTCTGAGGAGTCGAACAGGTATTTGAATCCCTTTGCAATGAAGGCTCGGAAGTAGGAGAGCAGGGGCTGCGCGCTTCTTAGCAGCAGCAGCACCCTCATCAGCCAGTTTTGCAGAAGCTGCTTTCGCAGCTCGAGATCGAGCCTTACCTTCGGCTAAGGTAAGGTTCTTGGCAGGCGAGCTCGTCGAAGCTGTCTTTGCCTAGGATGATTCAGTATCATCAACAGGAGCGTCCTGTGAAGGAGCATCCTGAGAAGGAGTTGGATCCTTGGTGGATCCAGGAGAGTCCCCATCAGACTCTGATCCCGTGATAATTGGGATTTCAAATACAGGCGACTCTGCCCCAGGACTGTGGTCCCGATAGGTGAACCAAGGGTTCGGCCTATCGTCAGACGACAAGGAGCGTGAGCGACTGCGTCGCGTGCTCCCTCCTTGTTTGGCAGCAGCAGCGGTATGCTTGCTGGCTGCCTCGGAAGACGCCTTACGGGCTTCCTTGCGCGGAGCGGCCTTGTCTTTCGCTTGGCCTTAGCAGTCTTCGACCTCGCGGTCATAGACTTGGAAGGCGCCGAAGCGCCGTGGGTGCTTGCCTTCTTAGGCATCTTCGAAGAGGTTGACGTGGGAACCTCGGTGTTATGACACTAGCTCAAAATGCTTAAAAAGCCGTAAAGCCACAACGGTGGCTCGTCGATGCTGTCGACAAGAGAAGGAAAGAGAGCGGTGCTCTCTTTCTAACTCCTCATTGGTTGGGGGTTTCTAACCTAAGTGGGGAGGATGTAACGGGGTTACATGAGGGGTACCCTAGAAAGGGTACCGCCTCTAGAAGTAGATATACTTCTGTGAGTATTCGTTTAGATACTCACTCGTGGGTGGTGTGGACCACACTACTCCACGTAGGTCTGGTGGCTGAGGGCCAACCAATAGCATTTGACCTACTTTTATATGCATATTAAGGATAAATTATAGTTCATTAGTAATTTGTATTACAGGCCAAATGACCTAATAACTATAAATAAATCAGTCTAAAATCTACTCTAAACTGGCTATTAAGTCCCCTCAGACCAGGGACTAGTGAACCGTCGTTCACTTAGCGTTTGTATACTCTTAATAGCACGCTTCTTCAAGCAAGGTGCTCGTGTGACCCGTCACAGTTTTGCTCGCTGCACCGCTCTCCATCGTTGCACTTGGAGCTCTGTCCGACCACTAGCAATCTGCCAGCGACAACCCTGTGAGAAGGCATAAGTCTATCAAATTGTACAGGTCTGGAGATTGGTCGGAAGTTGGTGGGAGGCGCTGCTACCACCGAATCTAGAGTTTAGATATTGTGTGCGTCCTGTAATATTTGGTTAAGTTTGGCAGACGAGATATATCCGATTTCAGGTGTTTAGGT